>CABEGB010000718.1:0-263396 GCA_901521435.1 Crematogaster levior
CGAATATTATTATTATTATTATTATATACTTTGTTTCGAAGCCTCTTTTCTCGACGTTTGTGATTTAAATTTGACACTTGTAATTTTTTGCTTTTATTTCTTAATTTTTGCATTGGTGTTAAATTATGCGCTTTTCTTAATAATATTTTCCAATTTTTCTTACAAGCCAAACATCTCATGTTCTCTCCTCTATATTTCTCTTTAATTACAAAACCATGACAATTTGTAACCCTGTAAAATTGGTTAGTGCATTTTATTTAAAGTGTGTTTTTTATTTATACATTTTATTTTTATTTGTATAGTGCACAGTATATTATAATACAGCTTATATTACATATAATATAAGCTATATTATAATACACAATTTTATTAAATAAAAACTTTCTAAAAAATAAAAGTAAATATTTTTATTAATATAAAAAACTAAAATAATATTTTTGTTATTACTTTAGTATTATTTATGTAAAACATAAAAATATAATTTGATGCACAAACCTGTTTTCATTATTAACTTTTTGGCAAGGAAAAAAATTTTCTAATTTCTTTAAAATTTGTTCAATTTCTTGTATGTTATGAATTATTTTTGTATCAAAAGAAATTTCTTTATCTCCAATAAATACCTATTTATATATCAACATTTTAATAAATTATTGGTATAAATGTACATATATATTAAATAATATTGTTTTATTGAATTATATTTACTTGAACTTTCATATTTGCTTTAATAATAACACGTCTTAAAATATTATGCAAATCTCTTGTCCAACATGTCCACATCATACAGCTATTGTTAATATTTGTAAACCAATAAACTGTTGGGACTTTAATATTTTTAGCAATATTGATATCTTCAATAGAAAATTCAGTTGTTTCTTTTCTTGACATAAAAGATACATCTTCTTGCAAAGGTTTATTGATTTGCAATATTTTATTTATCACACATGATGTAGATGGAATTGATTTTTCTGTTGAAATTGTTTCCAAAGTTTCATATTCAACTGAAAACTCGTCAGAAGACATAACATCATCGTCACTTTTATGTTCTATCTGTTGATAATATGATATACTTTTTTTTATTGGAAAAATTGTAGGAATAGCTTCTTCTTTTAATTTTGGATTTTTTCTTTGCACATAAATAACTGATCCATCTTCTTGTAAAAATGCATCTTCTTTAATAATATCTTCAGGCTTAAAATGCAGTTCACAAATTCTGCTAGTTTTCTTTATTTTTATATCTTTATTACACATAATATTGGACCAAGAAATAAACATATCATTCTATAAAAAAATTAAATAATTCTTAATAAGAAATATTGTGGGTTATTCTTTAAACAATTAATAAAAATAAAAACACAAAGGAAGCTCTTTAAGACCCTGAGCTGGAATAATTACCTACGTTGTATTGTAGGTAATTATTAACTAAGATTACACTGAAGATGGCCTAAATTGTTGCGCCGAAACGTTTGTACAAGAATAAAATAAGTTTATTGAGCGATCTTATTCCAGCTCAGGGTTATAAAAGAGCTTCCTTTGTGTTTTTATTTTTAAAATTAAATAAAGTATATACTTGTACAATATATACTCGTGATAACTTTGGAAAAAACTTGAACAAAAATATTATTCCTTAACATAAATACAATAATGATTTCTGAAAATAAAACCAACATAAATACTTACAGTACGAGGTGTGAACAAACTTCTTTTTTCTGATCCTTTTTTATCTCCCCTTGAATTGCAACCTTTGACACAACAGGCCATTACTTCAGAATTTATTATATCTATAATAAAAATTAAAAATATTTAAAAATAAAATGCAGTTAAATTATCTTATAAATAAAAAAATGAAAATATTAATATATTGCTAAAAATTATTTATATTAATATTTGGACATACTTAGAAAATATATCTATGCTGACTTATTAATAGATAGATAAATAAATAGATAGATTAAAAGATATTGCTTATAGCGAAATATTAATTGATTTAACATGCAACAATTTTAGGTTATAAAAATTAAAAGTTAATACTACAACAAATTCTAATTTTCTGCAAAACATACAATTATAAATAAAATGTCAAATGTTAAACTACATTTACTTTAAAATTTATAATCTTGAAATATATACCTTATATAAAATGTTTAATTAAAATTATTTGCATATCACGTTGCATACGAATATTTCTAGTCACAAGCACAAAGTAAGCTCTTTGCTTGCTCTTGCTCTTAGTGCAGTCAGTTCAGTTCATGTTCCTCATGGTACAGCTAAAAAAGAACAGATTTAAGATGGCGACGAAATGTTGCAAGTTATTCCATTCGGCAAACCTCCTCCTTCGTGGAACATTTTTCGTGACCAACTTTTTTCTCTATACGCTATCTAGTTATGTCTCCTTACTCTTACTTCGTGCGGTCAGACTTTTCTGCATCCAATGATAGAGGAAGGTTCATTCATGCTAACATGGATGAAAAGTCGAAAAAGAGACTCAATTACGACAACAAGTGCATTCTGGCCCCTATGGTGCGCATCGGGACTCTTCCGATGCGTTTGCTCGCTTTGGATTACGGCGCAGATATAGTTTACACTGAGGAATTGATTGATTGGAAACTACTTCGTTCGATTCGTCGAGATAATGGTAAGATACACTTTTTCTCTCATTCAGCAACTGGATAATTACATACCTATCTACTTATCAATTACGTTTTATTCAACCCGAATTATTTATTTTTTTATTAACGAATTATTTATTTTTTTACTAACACGAATTTGTTAACAACGCTACAACATATTCAGTTATTGTTAATTATACTCAATATTATTATGTTTATAGATGTTTTAGGCACTGTCGATTATATCGATAAGACGGATGGTACCGTGTCGTTTCGTACTTGTCCTCGAGAACGAGAGCACATTGTTCTTCAAATTGGTACATCTGATCCAGCGAGAGCGGCTGAAGTCGCTCGTATGGTCGAAAATGACGTTGCAGGCATAGACGTTAATATGGGTTGTCCAAAGAAATTTTCGATGCTCGGAGGAATGGGTGCTTCCCTTCTCAGTGAACCGCAGAAAGCGTCTGCTATCTTACGGAAGCTGATTGAGACGGTAGCTATACCGATCACTTGCAAAATACGCGTTCTGCTTGATCTCGAGGAAACTCTTCGACTTTGCGACACCCTTGCCTCCACTGGTATTGCAGCCATTGCTGTCCATGGTCGTACTGTCGAAGAGAGACCACAACATCCCAATCGCAATCATGTTCTCAAACAGATCGCAGCTAGGCTTTCGATACCGGTTATCGCGAATGGTGGATCAAGAGATATTCAAAAACATTCCGATATACTCAGGTAACATTTTAACATATGTATTCTATATATTCATCAAAATTACTTAACCTAAAGCATGTTTTCCACAGATTTAAAAAAGAAACAGGTTGCAACAGTATAATGCTTGGTCGCGCCGCTGAATGGAACTGCTCAGTGTTTCGTAAAGAAGGTCTTCTTCCAATGGAAGATGTTATAAAATCGTATTTGAAGCATGCAATTGATTGCGACAATTCATTTTCCAATACCAAATATTGCATACAAAATATTCTACGCGAACTTCAGGAATCTCCTCTAGGCAGAAAATTCCTCGACGCTGGAACACTGGAACAAATATGGTGAATGTTTCTTTTGTTTTTTTCCATTTTGCTGCTCCTTTTATTCTTGTCCAATAAATTTTTTTTCAGCGAAGTGTGGGGAATGGGTGATTATTGCCGATTTAAAAGTAAAGAGTTTCGAGAGAGAGGTTTATTAGGCCGCTTTCAGATAACACCGGAAATCCTCAATAATGCAGACAATGGCGTTTCTCATAAAAGAAAAATTCATGAGGAGGAAGATGTTTTTCTGATGCGTTGTGCTTTTTTAAGAAACGTTTATGTAACAGACTCGGAGCTGCCAAAGACTAGGCTACTCAAGTGGACCAAGGAAAATCATAAAAAAATGCCAATATATAATACTCGGCAAGAGAATAAGCTTTTTTGTTCTATTGTAACTGTGGATGGCAGGAAATATGGTTCCTCTTTCTGGTAAATTATGATAAACAAATAATCTTTCTTCACTTTCCTCTTTTACTTCTGTTTCAATGTATCTTCTTTTTTTAGGGAAAAAAATAAGAAATGGGCCGAACAAGGTGCTGCTTTAGTATGTCTCTACTTTTTGGGAATTATTGACGAGAAAAGTCTTACCGTTAGTGGTAACATTCTTTCGTGATAATACTTTGTTTTAGTCTTTTATCGTACAATCAAATTTCTATTAAAATCATGATCTTGAGATTTTATCATGTTTCATTTATTTGTCACATTGTGTAACCATATTTAAGTGAGAAGACAAGTGAAACACCAAGCGTGTAAAATTTTTACTTTCTGCACGTGCCATTAAAGAGTGAGAAGAAAAACTGGCAGTACAGACATTAAAATGTACCAAAAAACACTTTGATACGAATATAAAAAGATGCAAACATATATTCTTATTGTAAATAAATGATTTTATTGATTATATTTGTTTTTTTAATTGAAAATTTATTATATAACTTTATCAATTTAGATGTTAAATATGTGCTTGGTTCGATTTTTGTGAATTTAAATTTTTGTATTTGTAACGCCTTCAAGAGTTCGAGAGTTTGATTGTGAATAAATAAAAAATGTTCACTTAAGCGATTACTTGAAGGCAGTCAGGAGTAACAATCTGAGCGTTTAAATTGCCGCTATAAAAAAGCACGACGCTTATTGGTTCGGCGAAATTCTCTCCCCTCTTCAAATGCGCAATGGTTCACCTTGCTTTGGGCGCTTACAATAGGTTTGTTCTTCTTGCTTACACTTTTCACACTTTTACACTTAGTGTACACTAATTCGTTTGGGTTACCGAAAGAGAAAGTGAAAGAGAAAGAGAATTAGTGTACACTAAGTGTAAAAGTGTGAAAAGTGTAAGCAAGAAGAACAAACCTAATTTCGAGCGAAGAAAAGCTAGCGTTTATCCCTTAGAACATATATACCTGGAAGGGAATAAAGGATCGAGCCTGTGTCCAAGTTGGGTGCGAGAGAGAACCACGTTTTAAAGAAAGAGAAGGGTAGATTGTTACCTCCGACCGCAATGCGCAAGCGCGAATTAGCGAAACGGCGCACAGCGTTAGCGCGTTTTATTGTTTGTAAGAGAGGTTAAGATTAGGAAATGACGGTGTCACCTAAAAAGTTATATTTCAAAGTTATATTTAAGGTTAATTTCAAAGTTTTATTTCAACGTTATATTTAAGAAAAAATGCCAGGCCCATATTGTGTCTTATGCGGTAAACGTGATAAATCGGTATCTTATCATGGGTAAGTAATACTGTAATATTTTGTATAAACAGTAAATTATGGGATTAAATATAACTCTCTCTCTCTCTCTCTCAGTACGATTCTTGTTGATAATAAAAATTTAATATTAATTTTATTCTTTCTCAATAGATTTCCGAAAAACGACGAATCTCGTAAGAAGTGGCTGGATTTTTGTGGCATTGATGAAAATGTTTTAAACACAGCTACTAAACTGTGTTCAAATCATTTTGACACTGTCCGACATTACTTATCAGTTATTCAATCATTGTCAATTGTATCTCAATTAAAAATTACATTTACAGTTTTTAAACGGCGCGGTGAGCGTGGAGCGTGACGTGTGGCGTCATCCGTGCTTGCGCATTGAGAGCATAGGTTAAAAGCTATCTTTCTCTTTCGTACCCAACTTAAACACAGATTTTTACCATGGAGAACAATAGCAATTCCCCTTCCAGGTATATATGTTCTAAGAGAAAGATAGCTTTTAACCTATGCTCGCAATGCGCAAGCGCGGATGACGCCACACGTCACGCTCCCACGCTCACCGCGCCGTTTAAAACTGTAAATGTAATTTTTAATTGAGATACAATTGACAATGATTGAATAACTGATAAGTAATGTCGGACAGTGTCAAAATGATTTGAACACAGTTTAGTAGCTGTGTTTAAAACATTTTCATCAATGCCACAAAAATCCAGCCACTTCTTACGAGATTCGTCGTTTTCGGAAATCTATTGAGAAAGAATAAAATTAATATTAAATTTTTATTATCAACAAGAATCGTACTGAGAGAGAGAGAGAGAGAGTTATATTTAATCCCATAATTTACTGTTTATACAAAATATTACAGTATTACTTACCCATGATAAGATACCGATTTATCACGTTTACCGCATAAGACACAATATGGGCCTGGCATTTTTTCTTAAATATAACGTTGAAATAAAACTTTGAAATTAACTTTAAATATAACTTTGAAATATAACTTTTTAGGTGACACCGTCATTTCTAATCTTAACCTCTCTTACAAACAATAAAACGCGCTAACGCTGTGCGCCGTTTCGCTAATTCGCGCTTGCGCATTGCGGTCGGAGGTAACAATCTACCCTTCTCTTTCTTTAAAACGTGGTTCTCTCTCCCAACTTGGACACAGGCTCGATCCTTTATTCCCCTTCCAGGTATATATGTTCTAAGATCTTTCTCTTTCGTACCCAACTTAAACACAGATTTTTACCATGGAGAACAATAGCAATTCCCCTTCCAGATATATATGTTCTAAGGTTTATCCCCACTCCACCGCAAAGCAAAACAGCGTTAAAACCATAAAGATATTAGACTGGGTGCGCAAGAGGCCGAATCCTACGATAGAGATGGATGCGAAAAGTTCCCTCTGTCTTTTTCTAGTCGAGCGCTGTGATTGGCTACATGGTTAGCCGTCTGCTTTCTGCCCTCTGGGCGTCGCGTGATCGGCGAAGCCATATATGTAATACTCCTAGGGTGCGTTCCTTAGACTTAATAGACGGAGCCTTTTACAAAAAACATGTGATAGGCGAACACTAACTTCGGAAAGTTTCGCCGGCGCGACTCAGAAATATTTGGCTGTGTTTCGCTGTATCACTACACAAAATCTATAGTATACGTGACGTAAACCATAGCGAAATATTACCGAGTTTAACCGAGTTTCACCGAGTTTAACCGAAGTTACTGTTCACCTACTGCGTTCCCCTTACGGCAAAGATCACTACCACCCTTGCCCATTTAGGCAGCTTAGACCGGTATTCATAGTCGGATCTTATAATTAAGATCATCTTAAGTTTATCTTCAGATACTCCGTAGCCAATAAACTGATTCGTACAGCATCTAAAGATAAATTTAAGGTTAATCTATCGTGTTTCCATCGACTCAAATTTGGTTCTACGCCAAATTAGGTGCTTCGGTGGAAACTAGGCCAT
This sequence comes from Crematogaster levior, assembly GCA_901521435.1. Classification (NCBI taxonomy): domain Eukaryota; kingdom Metazoa; phylum Arthropoda; class Insecta; order Hymenoptera; family Formicidae; genus Crematogaster; species Crematogaster levior. Next base: position 7,303 of record CABEGB010000718.1, read on the forward strand.
TGGTCGCGTTCAGCAGACGCAACTGTTGTACAACTGTTGAGTAATTCTTTTTAATGCGTCAACATGATTGGTCTAGATTTCAGGATCTAATAGAAAGGACCAATAATCACTGATCGCTCACTGATCTGCTCTGCTGAACGCAGCCATTAAGGCCATGGCACATAAAAAAACTTAAGCAGTAAACTTAAGACTTAAGCGAATCAACCAATCACGGTCAAGCAGTAAGGCAGCCATTTTTTGAAACGTAAGCAACATCGAAAATTCCGTATGGATGAAATTCTTACGTCTTAGGACTATCGCACACAAAATGCATAGCGTTGCATAAACATAACATAAGACCGCTGGACCAATGCGCATCTTACGTAAATCAATATGGCGACTTTTTTCTAGGTGTTTATTGGTCCAGCGGTCTTATGTTATGTTTATGCTACGCTATGCATTTTGTGTGCGATAGCCCTTAAGCCCATCGCACACGAAATGCATAACAGAGCATACGCATAACATAAGACCGCTGGACCAATGCGCATCTTATGTAAATCAATATGGCGACTTTTTTCTAGGTGTTTATTGGTCCAGCGGTCTTATGTTATGTTTATGCAACGCTATGCATTTTGTGTGCGATAGCCCTTAAGGCCATCGCACACAACTTCCATAACTAGCATAAGACGTAACGTAAGAATTAGCCAATGAATGAACGTATAGACCAATGGAACCTTGACCTATACGCTCATTCATTGGCTAATTCTTACGTTACGTCTTATGCTTACAGTTATGGAAGTTGTGTGCGATGGCCTTTTGTCTTACTGCTTAAGTTCTTTTATGTGCCACGGTCCTTAACTTCAATTAACTACCGACAGAGAGAGTTGCCACAGTATATCCAGTAGCGCAACTCTCTTGTATACTTTCACCTTGGGGCTTGGATGCCAGTTGCCAGCAGCCTGGTGAAGCCAGCCCGCAAGATGTAAATTTCCTATTAAACAATAGCTCAAAAAATTGCTCCCAATTTGCTCCGTCCGAATGATGAGTTTAAAAAAATGCTCCCTTTTCCTTTTTTTTTTAATAAAAGAAAATAATTTTAATCGAAAAAAGAGTGTAGCTTTTTTTATCAAATTGGTATTTTTCAACGAATAAGGTGTCAAAATGTTGCTCTCAAAATGCTCCGTTCAAATAGTTTAATTTCATTAATCCCTTCCCTTTACTTTTTCTTAAATACAAAAAGAAGCATTTTTGTAGAAAATCTAGGAACTTTTATTTCATTTTGTCATAACTTTTTATTAAATTAATATTTTGCAACAAATGAGGTCTCAATGTAATGCTCCCAATTTGCTCCGTTCGAATAGCTTAATTTCATAAATTGCTCCCTTGTATTTGTTTCTTTTTTAATAAAAAATAATTTTTTATCGAAAATCTAGGCACTTTTGTTATGCGCGCATGCGCAAGGAGTGGCGCGCATGCGCAAGGAATGATAAAAAATTATTTTTTATTAAAAAAGAAACAAATACAAGGGAGCAATTTATGAAATTAAGCTATTCGAACGGAGCAAATTGGGAGCATTACATTGAGACCTCATTTGTTGCAAAATATTAATTTAATAAAAAGTTATGACAAAAATGAAATAAAAGTTCCTAGATTTTCTACAAAAATGCTTCTTTTTGTATTTAAGAAACAAGTAAAGGGAAGGGATTAATGAAATTAAATTATTTGAACGGAGCATTTTGAGAGCAACATTTTGACACCTTATTCGTTGAAAAATACCAATTTGATAAAAAGCTACACTCTTTTTTCGATTAAAATTATTTTCTTTTATTAAAAAAAAAGGAAAAGAAAGCATTTTTTTAAACTCATCAGTCGGACGGAGCAAATTGGGAGCAATTTTTTGAGCTATTGTTTAATAGGAAATTTACATCTTGCGGGCTGGCTTCACCAGGCTGTTGCCAGCAGTTGCTAGCACGAAGTAAGAGTAAGGAGACATAACTAGATAGCGTATAGAGAAAAAAGTTGGTCACGAAAAATGTTCCACGAAGGAGGAGGTTTGCCGAATGGAATAACTTGCAACATTTCGTCGCCATCTTAAATCTGTTCTTTTTTAGCTGTACCATGAGGAACATGAACTGAACTGACTGCACTAAGAGCAAGAGCAAGCAAAGAGCTTACTTTGTGCTTGTGACTAGAAATATTCGTATGCAACGTGATATGCAAATAATTTTAATTAAACATTTTATATAAGGTATATATTTCAAGATTATAAATTTTAAAGTAAATGTAGTTTAACATTTGACATTTTATTTATAATTGTATGTTTTGCAGAAAATTAGAATTTGTTGTAGTATTAACTTTTAATTTTTATAACCTAAAATTGTTGCATGTTAAATCAATTAATATTTCGCTATAAGCAATATCTTTTAATCTATCTATTTATTTATCTATCTATTAATAAGTCAGCATAGATATATTTTTAAGTATGTCCAAATATTAATATAAATAATTTTTAGCAATATATTAATATTTTCATTTTTTTTTATAAGATAATTTAACTGCATTTTATTTTTAAATATTTTTAATTTTTATTATAGATATAATAAATTCTGAAGTAATGGCCTGTTGTGTCAAAGGTTGCAATTCAAGGGGAGATAAAAAGGATCAGAAAAAAGAAGTTTGTTCACACCTCGTACTGTAAGTATTTATGTTGGTTTTATTTTCAGAAATCATTATTGTATTTATGTTAAGGAATAATATTTTTGTTCAAGTTTTTTCCAAAGTTATCACGAGTATATATTGTACAAGTATATACTTTATTTAATTTTAAAAATAAAAACACAAAGGAAGCTCTTTTATAACCCTGAGCTGGAATAAGATCGCTCAATAAACTTATTTTATTCTTGTACAAACGTTTCGGCGCAACAATTTAGGCCATCTTCAGTGTAATCTTAGTTAATAATTACCTACAATACAACGTAGGTAATTATTCCAGCTCAGGGTCTTAAAGAGCTTCCTTTGTGTTTTTATTTTTATTAATTGTTTAAAGAATAACCCACAATATTTCTTATTAAGAATTATTTAATTTTTTTATAGAATGATATGTTTATTTCTTGGTCCAATATTATGTGTAATAAAGATATAAAAATAAAGAAAACTAGCAGAATTTGTGAACTGCATTTTAAGCCTGAAGATATTATTAAAGAAGATGCATTTTTACAAGAAGATGGATCAGTTATTTATGTGCAAAGAAAAAATCCAAAATTAAAAGAAGAAGCTATTCCTACAATTTTTCCAATAAAAAAAAGTATATCATATTATCAACAGATAGAACATAAAAGTGACGATGATGTTATGTCTTCTGACGAGTTTTCAGTTGAATATGAAACTTTGGAAACAATTTCAACAGAAAAATCAATTCCATCTACATCATGTGTGATAAATAAAGTATTGCAAATCAATAAACCTTTGCAAGAAGATGTATCTTTTATGTCAAGAAAAGAAACAACTGAATTTTCTATTGAAGATATCAATATTGCTAAAAATATTAAAGTCCCAACAGTTTATTGGTTTACAAATATTAACAATAGCTGTATGATGTGGACATGCTGGACAAGAGATTTGCATAATATTTTAAGACGTGTTATTATTAAAGCAAATATGAAAGTTCAAGTAAATATAATTCAATAAAACAATATTATTTAATATATATGTACATTTATACCAATAATTTATTAAAATGTTGATATATAAATAGGTATTTATTGGAGATAAAGAAATTTCTTTTGATACAAAAATAATTCATAACATACAAGAAATTGAACAAATTTTAAAGAAATTAGAAAATTTTTTTCCTTGCCAAAAAGTTAATAATGAAAACAGGTTTGTGCATCAAATTATATTTTTATGTTTTACATAAATAATACTAAAGTAATAACAAAAATATTATTTTAGTTTTTTATATTAATAAAAATATTTACTTTTATTTTTAGAAAGTTTTATTTAATAAAATTGTGTATATAATATAACTTATATTATTATATGTAATATGTTGCATTATAATATACTGTGCACTATACAAAATAAAAATAAAATGTATAAATAAAAACACACTTTAAATAAAATGCACTAACCAATTTTACAGGGTTACAAATTGTCAAAGTTTTTGTAATTAAAGAGAAATATAGAGGAGAGAACAATGTTTGGCTTGTAAGAAAAATTGTAAAAATTATTAAGAAAAGCGCATAATTTAACACCAAGTAAAATTAAGAAATAAAGCAAAAATTACAAGTGTCAAATTTAAATCAAAACGTCCAGAAAAGAGCCTTGAAACAAAAGTATATAATAATAATAATAATAATATTCGGGGGGAGGTAACTTCGAGCCCTACCAACGACACTCAGACCGAGTCCCATTGTGTCTCCCAAAATTTAAAACAGCCGTGATTAGGGTAAACCTGTCCCCTTCCAGAAGGGAGCAGGTCCCAATCGACAACTGTCTTATTTGCTCGGGCTCCTGGGCAAAGCTGAGCCCAACCAGTCGTTGCCCTGCAAGTGCTGGGCACTGACTTAAAATGTGGAGGCTTGTTTCATCCTCTTCCCATGCTCTACAGTCGATTGAATCACTGACACCCAGCCTGTGCATGTGATAATTCAGGACGCTATGTCCTGTCAGTATTTTTGTACCTGCCAGTCTGGCGTCCTTCCTGCTCAACCGTCTTATGCTCCTCGCCAGGCCCTCTCCGGGAGAATCTCCCAGCAGAGCGCTAGCTTGTCTGCATTTGACTTTGGTTTCATTTTTCCAGTATTCCAGGTGCTGGCCCCTCAGCCAGCTCCGGATCCTTTCTCTACTCAGAGAGTAGGGGACCCCAACTGCTGGCTCCGGTCCCAGCATTCCCGTCACTGCTCCAGCTCTGGCGAGCTGGTCGGCCATCTCGTTGCCCTTAATCCCCGCGTGTCCGGGGACCCAAACCAGGGCAACTTCGTTTCTTCTCGCCAGCTCTTCTAGGGTGCACCTGCAGTCCCAGACCAGCCGTGAGGTGAAGATCGGGGAGCCAAGCGCTTTAATCACCGCCTGACTATCCGAACAGATCTTGATGCACCTGCCAGTCCTTCCAGATCCCAGCAGCTCCAGTGCACAGTTCAGAACAGCCACGGTCTCCGCCTGGAACACCGTGGCGTATTTCCCGAGGGGGATGATTTCTTTCACCTCTTCTCGTTGGCAAAAGATGCCCGCACCGGAGCCCTCTCCCCTTCTGGAGCCATCCGTGAACCAGACGTCCCCTCCTAGAGAGATCGGCCCCTTGGCGTCCCTCCAGTCCTCTCGCTTGGAGAGACATACCCTGTATCCTCTTTCGAAGGCACGGATCCTTGGCATTCTATCTTGCCCCATCGCAAAAACGGAGCCCGATAGAATTTCGTCCGGGAGTTTCGTGTGCCTCGCACCCGCCTTCCACTTGACTTCACATCTCAGGCGGTGAGCCGCAGCCGCAGCTGCCGCCATTACCGTCAGATGGAATGGTTCAACATCCAGCAGCACTCCCATCACCGCCACCGGTGTTGTTCGCAGAGCGCCAAGAGCCCCTCGTAGAATCAGAGCTCTAACGTGTTCCAGGGCAACCTTGGCGCCTCTTTTCAGTACCCTGGGCCACCACACTACCGACGCATAGAGTAGTCTGGGGCGCAGTATAGCCGTGTAGATCCAAAGGACCATTCTTGGCCTCAGACCCCAGGTCCGGCCAAAGGTCCGTCTGCACGTCCAGAAGTAGGAGCAGATGCTCCTACAGCGATCGTCAAGATGTTCCCTCCATGTCAACTTCTTATCCAGGATAATTCCTAGATATTTCACCGACTCGGAAGGAGCCAGCCTGATTCCTCCAAATGTGGGGCCCTCCACAGGGCCCACCTTGTATTTATGTGTGAATACCACGAGACCCGTCTTGAGCGGATTAACCGACAGACCCGTCTCCCGGCACCATTCTTCCACCACCTCCAGAGCCGCTTGCGTTAGCTCTAGAAGTGTTTCTAAGAAGGGTCCTCGCACAAGAACAGCCAAATCGTCGGCATACCCCTGCGCATAGAAGCCCCTTCTATTCAATGTGTCTAGCAGCTTGTCAGCTACCAGACACCACAAGAGTGGAGAGAGTACTCCCCCTTGAGGGCAGCCCCTGTCCACCCATCCGCTGACACTCACCGTGCCCAATGAGGCCGTCACTTGCCGTCCGAGCATGCCCCTGATCCACAAAATGATCCTCTTCCGGCACTCCTCTTCTGGCCGCTTCCCTGCACACCACTTCGTGTGGGGTGTTGTTAAAGGCACCCTCTATGTCCAGGAATGTTCCTACCACGTAACCCTTCCTCTCCAATTGTCCCTCGATCATCGATACGACAGAATGGAGGGCGGTCTCAGTGGAGTACCCCGTGCGATACGCGTGCTGGTTCTCGTGCAACGGATGTTGCACGAGAACGACATCTCGCACGTAAACTTCGACCAGCCTTTCTAACGTCTTGAGAAGAAAAGACGTCAGGCTGATCGGCCGGAAGTCCTTGGCACAGGTGTAACTCGTCCTTCCCGCTTTCGGAATGAACACTACCCTGGCCAGTCTCCAAGCACTAGGCGTGTAGCCCAGTGCCAGACAAGCTCTTAATGTTCTGGTGAGGGGCCCGATAATCAATTCCAGCCCCTCCTGTAGAAGAGCCGGAAAGACTCGGTCGGGCCCCGCCGACTTAAAGGGCTTGAAAGCATTCACAGCCCATCTTACCCTATCGGGTTTGACAATTTGGGCTGCGAGTGCCCAGTCACTTCCACGTGCCCTTCTCGAGCCCGTGTCTTCCCACTGGGACGAACATTCGCTCGTTCCTCTTTGGAAGCCCGGGAAGTTCGTCTCCAGTAGGTGCACCAGACACTGTTCGCCCGTCACCATCGTCCCGTTTGCGAGCCTGATGGCTTCAAGTCTAGCGTCTGAAGTTCTGGATAAGACCCTGCATAGTCTCGCGGTTTCAGGCATGCCTTCCACCGACTCGCAGAATCTCTCCCAGCTTTCCCTTTTCGCCCTCACCACAGAATCCCTGTAGGCCTTCTGAGCTCTTCGGTAAAGATCCCAGTCGGCCTGACGGTCCGTGTTCCTGGCTCTATTCCAGGCCCGACGTGCCGCACCTCTGAGCTCCTGCAGTTTGGGGCTCCACCAGGAAGTACCCTTGGTGTTTCTAACTGTCCTTTCTGGACAGTTCTTTTCGAAGCTGTCAGACAGAGCCCTCTGCAGATGGTCCACACAGAGCTCTATCTCCAGCGCGGTCCCGTGCCTCCTAGGGAAGCTCTGAGGCCTTTCGCTAGATCTTCTCGATAGGATTCCCAGTTGATTTTCTTTGGGTCTCTTATTATAACCTCTTCAGACTTGACCTTGGCCATTCTGAAGGTGATTTGTCTGTGATCCGACAGCGAGGGCTCTTTCGAGACCCTCCAGTCAGTCACCTCTTGAGCTATCTGTTTGGAACAGATTGTCAGGTCCAGCACCTCCCTTCTCACCGCTGTGACGAAGGTGGGCTCGTTACCCTTGTTGAGAATTTCCAGGTCCGTGGTCACCAGAAATTCCAACAGTCTTCTACCTCTCTCATTGGTGTCCGTGCTATTCCATACCGTGTGGTGCGCATTTGCGTCGCACCCCAGGATTAGGGGAATCCGTCTCTCTTGGCAGTATTCTGCCAGACGTATCACCGGCGTCGGTGGCAGCGAGCCCCCCTCCTCATGCGGGAAGTAGGCCGAGCACACCACCAGTTTCCTGACCTCGTTGGCCTCGCCGGCGATTTCAATCTCCGCTGCTACCACATCTCTAGAACAGAAATCGGGTATTAGTCGGGCTTCAACCCCCTTGATCGCCATACAGGCTCTTGGGCGTTGCTCTTGCGGGGCCCTAAAGAGCCTTCCGCACCCCGCTAATCCCCTGACACAGCCTTGGACCAGCCAAGGTTCTTGTATCAGTGAGATCGCTGTGTGCACCCTAGCTAGGTGCCTGGCAAGAACGGCCGAGGCCCCTTTGCTGTGGTGCAAGTTAATCTGGGTAAAGGTCACCCCGGTTAGGCCCGTGAATTAGGGCGCAACCCCTGGGTCAGACCTTTTCTGCCCCTCCACCCCTCCACTCTGGGCCGTCCCGCTCACCCTAAAGGTGACTCGGTCCATGCCCAGGTAGGGCCTAAACTCCAGCTTCCTCAACTTGAGGACGCTGGACTCTGGAATGCCGAGAACCAGGTTCCTACCCTCAGGGGTAGCCCCTACGTTCTCAGCAAAGACGTTCCAGCCCGCGGTGCCGAGGCCGGGATTCTGCCGCTCCAGCCGCCCCAGGACAGCGGTCGCGCTCTCGAGACGTCCCGAGAGCCAAACCACCGCCCTGTACCGCTTTTGCAGCGCCTCCACGCCCACCACCCTAAGGCTGGCCCCTTCCCACGGTGCAATGACGCTGATCCGTTTTTCCAACCAGCTCAGCGTCTCCGCGTCCGCGCATCTGACGACAGCCGCCCCAGCCTTCAGATAAGTGCCGTGGAATCTAGGCACGGTGCCCTCTCGGATCCCGTCGATCTCCTTGGAGACCGCACCCTTCAGCAGCTCTAACCGCTCCGCAGTCATCACCACTTCCGGGTAGCCCTCCGCCACGATCACCCTCGTCAGGGGGTCGGCTGTGCTTGCGTAGGACCCAGCTCCCTGAGTCCTACTCTTCTTCCTCGCTCCCTCCGTCGACGGTGGGGTTTCACCGGGGCCCACTCGGCGCTTGTTACCGGCGGTCCCCTGCGTCCCCCCGACCGGCGTTTCGGGAGCGACTGTAGGTCCGGGGGGTCGGGAGGGCCCAACTTGAGCCCTCCCCTTCTCCTTCCTCGCCTTCCTTTTCTCCGCCCCACTGCGGTTCCTCTTGCGAGGGCCCGCAGTGTCCGCGGTTTCGACTTCCGCAATAGTGATGCTTTCCAGGCCCGTGAGAGCCTGTCCAGCCTCCACCATTGCGGCTTCCTCGCCTCCGGAGGTCCCCTCTGAGACCTCCATTGGCCCTTCGCGTTCTTCATTTATTTTAGTACTATTGGTTTCCATTTTTGGTCCCACGAGAAGCTAGGGAATCAAACGGTCCGCCCGGGCAGAGCCCCGCATACCCGGGTAAGGCTAAATACTCTGGGGTTTCGCCCGGTTCCCCAGAGGCATCGTTAGCGACACTGCTCCTCCAGTGCCACGCAGCCTTCACCACGATAGCTCCCAGCTTGGCTTGAGAAGCTGGTCCACGGCAACAGCCTTCCCCTCCCTCGGCGGAGTTTTACGTCCGCCGGGCCGGGTTATAGCCGCTACTACCCGGGAGATCCGCATCCGGCACACAGGGGGTTTAGGCCCGGGCCGGAGCCCCCCTCCCGGGCGTCCTCCTATCCGCCACCTGGAGACGCGCTCGATAGGTAGCTTAACCCGCGAGAAAAGTATATTAAATATTTATATATTTTTTTATAACATACAAATTACATTTTTCATTGGAATTTATTTTTTAACTTAACATATTTGTATATAGATTATAAAATTATATAACAAAATAAAATATTTGAAACATAAGTGCACTCAATGTAATGAAAAAATAATCGAAGAAACTATTTCCAAATTACCACAAAATCAACAATTGGCAGTACAAGCTTGTTTTGCAGCAGCAAAGTTAAAAGATAACAGAGGCATGAGATATTCGAATGAATGGGTATATGAATGCATTTTACTTCGGATTAAAAGTGCAAAAACCTACAATCATTTAAGATCTCATAATATTCTAACATTACCTTCAAATGAAACACTAAATCGTTATATTAAAATTGTCAAAGGTTGTTATGGTTTTCAATCGAGCACATTTGAAATATTGAAAAAGAAAACGGCAAACATGAAACCTAATAATGTGCGAGGTATACATACAATATTTGATTTACAAAAATCAATTTTATTAACATGCAATGCAATTTTTACGTAATACAAACAAAACATAAATCGTATATCGATAGATATTATATATTTTAATAGCCAAAAGATTTTTTTAGGTGTTTTGTTGTTGGATGAAATGAAATTATCAAAAACTTTATATTTTAATAGAACGAATCTAAAAGTTGAAGGATTTGTTAATTTAGATAAATATACTCCAGAAGAACAAAAGAAAAAAAGGGGGACCATGCATTGGTTCTTATGTTTCAGCCTTTTAAAGGAACATGGGTTCAATCTTTAGCTTGCTTCTTAAGTGTTGGCAGCGCAAGTGCATCAACTTATTTTGCATAAAATTATTATGGAGTGTATTATTTTAACAGAACAATGTGGACTAAAAGTAGACGCTGTAGTGTCAGATGGAGCATCATGGAATCGATCTATGTGGAATATATTTGGAGTAAAAGAAGAATGTGTTAGTATACAGCATATTGTAGATGTAGAAAGACGCTTGTGGTTTATTTCTGATTTTCCACATTTAATAAAATGTCTTCGAAATTATTTTTCTCAGTTTGATCGATATGCAGGAATTTGGGTGAGTTTAAAAATTTGCATCATAAGAAACAAAAATCTAAGTACACATAATTTCTTTCAAATAATTATTTAATTTAATAATTAAAAAATATGATAAACAATTATAATCAAACACTGAATAATTATAAATTATAATATATTTTTTATAATTTTATATTGTTCATATTTCTTTATATTAACATAGAAGCATACTATACATTTAATATGCAGTTGACATTAAACAATTTCATATAGTTATTCTCCGTTACGTACAGACTCCAGATGGTATAATTTCTTTAAAACATTGGTATGCGATACTTGCCATTGAAAATCCTCATGGTTTTAATTTAAAATCTAGTTATCATTTGGATGAAAACCATATTAAACCTAAGTATTACCAGAAAATGAATGTAGCAATGGCATTTCGAGTATGTAGATAAAGCTACACCGATCCGACAGTTTATTAAGCGTTAAATACTAAATCTGCTTCTTTGATTGATTTAAATCATTTAGGATAAAATCTACACCAATCAAAGCAGATTTAATATTTTGTACGCATACTAAACAATCGGTGTAAACTAAGTCATTATTATAGTCATATATGTTATATATATGAATACAATGAAATTAAATGTTTTATGCAATTTTCAGTTTTTTAATGTGGCACCTACCATGCAAATATTGAAAGAAGCAAATATTCATCATGATTTGAATGATGCTGACGGCTCAATTAAATTTTGCGAAAGAGTGAATGCATTAATCACTGCTATGAATAGTCGTACTCCAAAGAACTCATTGCGACCGGATAACAAAATTTACAAGGTAATCATATATAACATAGCAAGTGATTTTATAATATAGTAATTAACATTTAGCGTTGAATTATATACAATTTTAATCAACTTTTAATTTTATTAACTACGATTATAATGATTATCCATACATATGTACTTTACAGAATATCGAAGATTTTTAAAATTTTTTATTCAATGGGAAAAAGAAGCTAAAAAAATGCATTATAGTTTTATAACTGATCAAACTTGTTATGGTTTAAAAATTTCTTTGAAAGCTACTCTTGAGATTTGTTCTTTTTTGATTAATAAATGCAAATTTCAATATTTAATGACATCTAGATTAAATCAAGATAATTTAGAGGTATATTTCGTTTTTAAAATATAAATAAAAAATATTTGTAATGCATAACTTTTTTAAAATATTAATAAAATATGTAATGTATATATAATTTATAATTATTTTTGTAGAGATTTTTTGGGATGATGCGAAATTGTGGTTCCAATGATCATCCTGACTCTCAATTATTTATACAAATATACAGGTTGATATCAACGTATTCTCTTGTAAAACCCCCTAAAGGTTGTAACGTATCTACTGGAGAATTAATGAACGTTCTTCTCAATATTAAAGATATAGAAGATACAAAAGAAAGAGAAGAACAATGGATAAGTCAGATAGATACTATTTTGGATAGAGGAAGAAATACTGAAATTTTAGCATATGCCCCATCAATTCTTAATGATCATGATTTGCATATATGTACTACTTCAGATTATATTCTGACGTACATTGCTGGATATGTGGCAAGAAAAGGAAATAGGTTTTCTAAAAATATTATTAATAATAAAAATGTTATTTGCGAAGAATGTTTGAAGACGTTGGTTTTACAACCAAATGATGTAATACCAGAAAGACATAAATTAATTCAAATAAAAACAAAGGGATATTTAAAAAATCCTTCAATAGCTTTATTTAATTTGCTTTCAATTTTGGAAAAAGGAATAATAGAGGCAACAAAATGTGGAGAAATTAATGTTAATACATTATTTGAAATAATGGAATTAATTGACGAAGAAAAAAATTCTCTCACTCTCATCGGTTGTGAAAAACATAAATATGAATTTACTAAAAATATTATTCGCTTTTATTTAATAACACGGATATTTTTTTTGGTCAAGCAAGCGAACAAAAATGATAATGCTGAAAGAGAAAAAACAAAGGAAAAAAGGAAATCTTCCAAATTAGTTCAATTAAATATTCCAAATGCTACAAATATGCATTCTCAAATAATTAATGAAACAAATACGGTTGAAACTGTAATACAAATGAAAACAAATGCAAAAAGGCGTAAAATTGAAATAACTTCTTGTAAAAAACAATAGCGTAAAAAGTAAGCGTTAAACTTTATATATATTTTATATACTTACTTTTATATTTTATAAAAATGTTTATTTTATAAAATAAAAAATAATTTACTTTTTAATACAATTTATTGTCATATTTACAATTCCAATCCCTATTTTTATAAAATTAAAATTCATATATATATACATAATTTGTAATAGATAGAAAGCTAATATGCTTTCACGATAATAATTTCAAGATATAATAATCTTCTAATATCTAATTTAAATTAAAATTATCAAAATATCTATTATATGCAATCGAATGTTTAAACTATTGTTTGATTTTATAAATATTGTATTATTTTTACAATTTATCAACAATTTTTAAAAATTCATTTAATTCCTCAATATTTTCAATTACAATAAATTTTGAAAGAGAATGAATTTCATTATTTATATAAATATTAATCTGTCCATTTTGCAAAAAAGCAATTCTTTTTCTTACACTATAATCACTCCCTATTTTTTGAAAACCAAAAAACATTTCATTCCCTCTTGAACAACTCCATTCAGTAGAAGGAAATGTAATAAACTCCAAGTTGTCTTGCAAATATTTAAAATTATTGCGTCCATCATTTTTAGATTTCATCTTGTTTCTTTGTCTGAAATGCTAAAAAATAATAAAGTAATATAAATATTATTTTTCTACAACATTAATATTTTTACTTTAAAACTGACTTTTGTTTTTCTTTTTTAATACTACTTCTATACTATATCTATTATAAATAAATACAATATTATATATTATAATACCTTTTAATATTATTACCTTTTTTCTCTGCAGAAATGTGTGTGTAAATATATATACAGGGTGTCTGAAACATTTTGGAAAAGCCGAAGTGTGCAGGTAGAACAGGTAAAATCAAGTAGAAAAGTCCTTTACCACTTTGTTATTTTCGCAATAATTAACGAGAAATTAATTTAATAAGATAGGCCAATCCGCGCGAGTAAAATCGCGCGACGAGAAGAGACCTCCCCATTGCAAGATGATAGAAGCCGGTTGGCGAAGCGATGGGAGGCGCGATCTACGAAGGACGAACGCGGATCTTCGCGTCAAAACCTATCCGGATAAAGATCCGCGTTCGCTGCAGCGATTGTCCTTTGTAGATCGCTTCGCCGTATGACTGATTTGTCATATGACGCTCGTTACTCCGCCTCTCGAAATCAGTTGTTACTCGTTGCTAAGGAGTAAGCCATTTTTTTTTTTTACATCGACACCCATCTTTCATTTGACATCTCTATAGAGTCCTGCCTACCGGTTTCCCGTGCACTCATTGGCTCGTACGTTATAATTAATTGCGAAATAAATATTGCAAAAATTACAAAATAATACGTGACATTCCTTCTATTTTGACCTATTCTATCTGCACTCTTCGGCTTTTCCAAAATGTTTCAGACACCCTGTATATATATGTATATATATATATATATATATATATATATACATATATTTTATTTTCAATCTTTATTTCCTTGAATACTGATACTGATAAGTATATTCTAAATTATATATATTATCATCTACGGCGTTTTCTTCTCTAAAATATATTTATAATTATATTAACCTTATTTAAGATAAACATAGTTTGTATTATATAAGATTTATATTCTTTATATTCTTTATGTTCTTTAAAAATTTGTAACATTTTTAAAATTTTTTTTAAATTTATTTGTTTATTTCAATTTCATACTTACGTTCCATGCTTTTCTAATCCTTATAACCTTTTCTCTCACTGTGATCTCATCTGTCATTGACAATTTAAAGATGGCGACGAAATGTTGCAAGTTATTCCACTCGGCAAACCTCCTCCTTCACGGAACATTTTTCGTGACCACTTTCAATCTATGTAATTAGGTCTCCTTACTCTTACTTCGTGGTTGCTAGTGTTAAGGCCGTGGCACATAAAAAAACTTAAGCAGTAAACTTAAGACGTAATCCGTAAGCAGTAGAATCAAGGCACACAGTAAACTTAATATTTAAGGCCATCACACACAAAATTCCGTAGCGCCGTAAGACGTAACCGTAAAGGAATCGGCCAATCACAGTCGAGCAGTAAGGCAGCCATTTTGAAACGTAAGCAACATCGAAAATTCCGTATGGATGAAATTCTTACGTCTTAAGTCTTACGGCGCTACGGAATTTACTTTCCACCAATCGCAGTATTGCGATGCTTTTCGATGAGTTTAGAACACACCTATGGGATATCATAACCTATGGAATAGCATAAAAAAAGTGTTTTAAAGTGTCTAACCTAAATAAAAGAAAAAGTATATTAATTATCTCTAAAACAAAAATATATAAAAAGAAAGAGAATATTTTTCTAGATTAATACTGCAAAGCACTAACCTATATTTAACTAGTAATGTATTTTGATGATATTTACAATCTGAAGTAGAATTATAATATTATTCTCAAAGATATATTCAAAATTGTTACAATTTGTAATGTTTGTTTTACAGACAATGGATAACGAAGAAGATCTTCTAACGTATGCATTAGTTGTACTAATGATTGGTACATATATATTAAAAAGACAAACATCTTTTCGTTGGATTAATAGAAAATATTGGATGCGACCAATTAATATAAGACGTCCCATGCAAGGAGATTTTGATCATTTATTACAAGAAATGAAAACTGATCCTTATATGTTCTTCAGATATACCAGAATGTCCACAAATGTTTTCAATCACTTATTAGAAATGATGAAACCATTCTTAATCAAAAAAAGTCATCGTGCCTTAATACCAGAGCAACGTCTCGCTTTAACTGTAAGGTTTGTATCTTTTTCAGTAACTATAATGTATATTAAATAAAAGAAGTGTTAACATACTGATTTAGTGTATTTAATTGATCTGTACTTATTATTGTAGATATCTCGCTACAGGAGATCAAATCTTGTCTATTGCGTTAGCCTACAGAATTGGCGAATCTACAACGAGAAATGTAATCAAAGAAACTTGTGCGATGATCATAAAAGCATTGGCACCAACATACCTCCAAGCCCCTACCGAAGAACAATGGGTAAAAATAATTGAAGGCTTTTATAGAGAATGGAACTTTCCAAATTGTTGCGGAGCAATAGACGGGAAGCATATACAAATACAAGCACCACCAAATTCTGGAAGTCTGTTTTACAATTACAAGAAAACATTTAGTATTGTTCTGATGGCAGCATGTGATAGTAACTACAAATTCACGTTGGTAGACTGCGGATCATATGGTAGTAGCAATGATGTAGGGGTATTTTCGAGGTCCGAGTTTGGTAAAAGTTTAGTCGATGGCAATTTACATCTACCACAAGGCGAAAGCAACTTACCCGGAAGTGATAAAAAGACATCATGCTTTTTTGTCGCAGATGAAGCATTCCAGTTATGTACAAATATGATGAGACCATATTCTGGACGAAATTTGGAAACAAAAAAAACAATCTTCAACTACAGATTGTCACGAGCCCGAAGAGTTATCGAAAACAGTTTTGGAATTCTGGTATCACGATGGCGAATATTTAGAAAACCTATTTGTATGCACCCAAAAACTGTAGACACAATAGTAATGGCAACAATATGTCTGCACAATTTTTTGAAAACGATAAATGATTTAACGCCAGTGGAAAACAGAACATATTGTCCACCCAACTTTGTAGACACAGAGCAAGAAGATGGAAGTATTGTTTCTGGAACATGGCGAAATGAATATAGTACAGCTGTTGAATGTATCAGACCGAGTACTGCTCACCGATCGACGATTGAAGCATATAAACAACGGGATGTTATTGCAGATTATTTCTTGAGTGCTGTTGGTGAAGTTCCATGGCAGTACTCTTATATTCGTAGAGGCTTAAATGGTCCCGATATTGAGTAAAGAATTAATATTATGTTTGCTTTTTTATTTAGACTGCGTTCCGATATTTACCGCCAGTACTGAAACTCTATAGTGTATGTCATGCAAACTATAGATTTTCAGTACTGGAAGTGAATATCGGAACGCAGCCTTAGAATAAACAAAATTTTGCATATTTATATTTATATTTTTTATTACTACCTTTATAATTCTTTCTTTCTTTTTTCTTCTTTTACATATATTTTGTTTGTATAGAAGATCATACACTTACTGTATATAGAATTTACACAGAGCTTACCACTTTTTAATTAGTTCTTAATAATACAAGTACGATTGAATATGATTAATTTAAGTCATTTAAGAGTTAGAATATTCAAAAATGTACAAAAAATATTTTATGTTACGTATTCTAATATAATTTAATTATAATACATTTAATTATAAATAAAATAGATATATAAATGCACTTTGAAATAAAAAATACTTTTTTAATAATTTTTTATATATTTATTTTTATAACCTAATTTAATTCTTCTAAGTAATTAGTATACATAAGGATGAGTCTTCAGTCTCAAGAAATAAAACATAAATATCTTACACTTAAAACATAAATGTCTTAGAAACATAAAATATATGAATCATAAAATATATAAAATAAAAATTCTATAAGGATAAAACAAAATACATGAAATAAAAATTTATTTTAGGCGCCAAATTATCACATAATAAATCATGAAAATAAAAGAGAGAGAGTATTACATTAAACATAACATTTAAATAATTAAAATTATTGTACATATATATGGTTTCCATAAAATCTCTGCAATTGCTTGTATACATAAGAATGAGTTCAGTTTCAACAAATAAAACATAAATATCTTACATTTAAAACATAAATGTCTTAGATGCTAAATGTAATGTGTGTGGAACAAAATATATGAATCATAAAATATATAAAATAAAAATCCCATAAGGATAAAACAAAATATATGAAACAAAAATTTATCTTAGGCGTCAAATTGTCACATAATAAATCATGAAAAAAATAAGTATTATATTAAACATAACACATTCAAATAATGAAATTATTGTATACATAAATTATTGTATACATATTGTAAACATAATACATTCAAATAATGAAATTATTGTATATATGGTTTCCATAAAATCTCTGCAATTGCTTGTTTTCTCTTGGATTTTTCCGGTTCAGGAATCCGTTCTAATTCAACTGCTACTAGTAAACCAAAACTTTTTTCCACTGTTAAATTATTTAAATTCCAAGTAGTGTTATTATTGTCAGGACATGGTAAATTGGCAAGACGGTTTTGAAGAGTATTAGTTAAAGATGTAATGGATGATTCCAAATGTGTGGCGGTTTTATTTTTTATTTTTCCTATTTACGTGCGCAAAGTTCGACTTTGCGCACGTATTTGAGTGCGCAAAGTCGAACTTTCCCGCACGCTTTTGTCTCTGAAACTGAGCGTGCGGGAAAGTAGCTGAGCGTGCGGGAAAGTAGCTGAGCGTGCGGGAAAGTAGCTGAGCGTGCGGGAAAGTAGCTGAGCGTACGGGAATGTAGCAGAAGATAGTGCGTTGCTGTCCCTTTTATATACATATACTTAGGTGATGTGTCTGAGCGTGCGGGAATGTAGCAAAAGATAGTGCATTGCTGTCCCTCTTATATGCATATGCTTAGGTGATGTGTCCGCATGGTCTCGCACGTATAACGCACGTATATAAAACTGACAGGCAGCGCCAGCCCTCCCCTCCAACGACTTACACACAGCGAATAGTAACACTCGATTTGACTGTTTGTTTACATTCCGCCAGCGTTGTCTTATTGAGTATAAACCTGTCAAAACTCGTATTGTGCATTTCCTTTGCTTACTCGCTGCTTTTTTCAGTCTGACAATAAACGTGATTAGTTCCGCTTCGTGTCTCTCATCTCTCAAATAGTGTTAGTGAATAACATGGCGTCTATCAATGATAATTTGAGTGATAGTGATGATATGCCTGACGATGTGCCATCGAAGATGCTTGAAGCAGCAAAAGAAATCCACTTTAACTCGTTACCACAGATTTCAAAGCAAATTTTTTTTTTAATTCTTTTTTTTAATTCTTTTTTTCAATTCTTTTTTTTTAATCGGGGGGGCTCCGCCCCCCCGAACCCCCCCGTTCCTCCCCCCCAAACACCCCCGTATCCCGCCTGTTCCTTCCACTCACGCGAACTTTTCGCACTTAATAGGAAAAATAGTGTACGATACTCGTGCGCACGTAGGTCATCCCGCACTCGCTTCGCTCGTGCGGGAACGACCTACTTTGCGCACTCGTATCGTAATGTACTATTACCTGAGTTTTTTGTATTATTACTAGGCATTGTACGTAATGATGAAGATGATGAATTTGAAGCTGATTCACACACAGCCATTTTATTTATATTGTGATTAGATTCGCTTCGAAGTGGTGGTGATGTTCGATAAACAGAGTCTGTATCAATTGTACTGATTTCTTGTGAGATACAAGGACGAGAACGATTTATTGACGATGCATTTTGTATTGTTTGAACTTCATTAATTTCTTGGATATGTTGATTGCGAAGAAAGTTTGTCGTTGGTGCTATTTCCATTTCTTCGGACAGAATATCAGAATTTGGTGTAAATAAAGAATTTGAGTAACAATTTGGTGTATCCAAAAAATTATTCGATGTATTTTCAATAAAATTTGTTTTCTTGGTACTAATGTTTGACGTGTCAACTGCTTTTTTTTTGACAGTCAAATTAGTTACATTGGTGTATGATCTAAAATTAAAAATTGTATTTATATATATATATATATTATATACATATTTATGATATAAAACAATATATGATATTTATATAACTGTGATGTTTACATAGCAAAATTTATAAAACAATGTAATATTTACATATATTATACTCTATATTAACTTAAAACTTACTGTCTTCGTTTAATACAATTTTTTAAAAACATCATATTGTGATAAAAAGCAAATATTTGTCGACGACTAGCAGCACTGCCACTTCGATGTTCTATCTCCTGAAGACGTTGTTCTTTAGTAAATCGTTCACGTAAACGTAGCCAACGAGTCTGGCAATTATCAACTACAATAATAAACAAACATATTTACATATAAATTGTAATAAATATAAATTTAGAAAATTATGAAAATAAATAATAATTAAATATTACCTGACATATTCATAACTAAAGCAATTTCTTTCCATGAATTCTCTTTCATTATTATATCTTTATATTCTTTTAAAGATGGGTCATATAAATGAGGATATCCTCGAACTGCATCAATCAATAATTCATCGCTTGTTTTATTATTACATGAAATTTCATCCACATCATCCACATTATCCGGATTATGTTGTGAATATGCGTGTTCCATTTTTTATATTTAATAATTTATATATATATAATTATATATAATAATTTTATATATAACTTCCCCAATAACCATTTCTGCAGAGACAAATGTAGGCAACAAATTCTGTTTACCGAAAGGTTATAGATGCGAAACATACTTTGTCATTGAAAATACTGTTAGCACAATTTCAAAAGAAATTCACCAACATTAGTCAATATACTACTTGACAAAATGATGGTGAATAGCGAGCATGTCTGTCGGAAGCGTTGATAAAAGATTTGCGGTAAATATCAAAGTAGCTTTGCCACTACAAATATTATCGGCAAACTGTTTGCACAAATGCAACAGTATCTGGTGGTCACAATACACTTCAGATTAACAGTGAATATCGAGCAGATCTCGTTGATGACGTTAATAACAGATTAACGTCAGAAACGTATCAGACTTGTCATCAACAATTTAGTAACAAAAAGCATACAAATATGTTAAAAGTGGTTCAAATAATTTATGCTGTGATTCGCTATTTTTTTAACAGCCCATTTGAATAAAAAAATGTAAAAAATGTACATTGTAAAATGTATTTTAATTATACATATACATACATATACATATATATACATATATATATATACAGGGTGTATATATATATATATTAGGGTGGGCCAAAAAAAACTTTTAATTTTTTTTTCCTTAGATACTATGAAAATATCGTCCAAGATGACGAAAAAAAAAATCTGGTAAAGTTTGAGCTCTTAATATTAATATTAAGAGGTGGCGATTTGTGATTTTTGAATTCCTATTTAAATAACACAGAAATATTTTTTTATTTTCTTTGGATTTTTATTGTGTTTGAACGGATAATTATCTAGTAAAAACCAAAACTTATTCTTGTAGGGAATTCGACGATCTACAAAAAAGGTCTGATATGATTTTTTGCTAAGTCAACTCTTTCAAAAGTTATTTGAGGTTAAAGTCTAAACCTAAATTGAAAAAGATCATTTTTACAATTTTTTATATTCTATTACAAAATAATGTCTTATAAGTATAAAATATTTCATTTGTTATGACCTTTGTTGTTGTTATTCAATAAATTTATTGAAAAAAATTTTTTTTCATCCAGCATGATTCAAATAAAAATACACTTTGTAATAAGTGACACACTTAATAATACACTTTGTGATAAGTTTCATTGAAAATGAAATATTTTATACTTATAAGACATTATTTTGTAATAGAATATAAAAAATTGTAAAAATGATCTTTTTCAATTTAGGTTTAGACTTTAACCTCAAATAACTTTTGAAAGAGTTGACTTAGCAAAAAATCATATCAGACCTTTTTTGTAGATCGTCGAATTCCCTACAAGAATAAGTTTTGGTTTTTACTAGATAATTATCCGTTCAAACACAATAAAAATCCAAAGAAAATAAAAAAATATTTCTGTGTTATTTAAATAGGAATTCAAAAATCACAAATCGCCACCTCTTAATATTAATATTAAGAGCTCAAACTTTACCAGATTTTTTTTTTCGTCATCTTGGACGATATTTTCATAGTATCTAAGGTAAAAAAAATTAAAAGTTTTTTTTGGCCCACCCTAATATATATATATACAGAGTGTCCCATTATAAAACATCCAGTCAAATATTTCGAAAAGGATCAAGCCCGGGAGAGAAAAATTTTTCAGACAAAAGTTATTTGGTTTCGAGGGGCCCATAAGATGATAAAATTGGTTTGACCTTGAAGAATTATTTGAAAGTTACATGAAAGTCACCTCAATTTTTTTAAATGGCATCCCCTATTTTTTATTACATATTCTTGTAGCTGACTTCAAGAGCTTTCCAAAACACTATAATAAAGTATTTTTTTGTTAAGTATTTTCCGAGTTATAAAGCTTGAAATAATTTCATAATTTTACATAAACTGTAAAATATCTCGTAAAATATTTACTTTTCGATGACCTTACCTCAATACTTTTATGCACAGAATAATGAGAGGAACCAATTGGTGTCAAGAAAACACATAGTTGTTTTTAAGAAAAAATATGCAATTTGTAACTAACAATTACATATTTTTTCTTAAAAACAACTATGTGTTTTCTTTACACCAATTGATTCCTCTCATTATTCTGTGCATAAAAGTATTGAGATAAGGTCATCGAAAAGTAAATATTTTACGAGATATTTTACAGTTTATGTAAAATTAAGAAATTATTTCAAGCTTTATAACTCGGAAAATACTTCATAAAAAAATACTTTATTATAGTGTTTTGGAAAGCTCTCGAGGTCAGCTACAAGAATATGTAATAAAAAATAGGGGATGCCATTTAAAAAAATTGAGGTGACTTTCATGTAACTTTCAAATAATACATTTTATATTTTTAATTCTCTCTCTCTCTCTTTCTCTTTCTCTCTCTCTCTTTGTATGTTTATTAGATATGTTTCTGTTAATTTATCTTTAAAAACATTTTAATCTTTATTTTTTTAAATGTTTTTAAATAAATAATTTTATATGCATACATATTTTATATGCATCTCTTTTCTAAATTTTTTATAATTATAAGTTATAAATGTATGTCAACATTCAAAATTATTAGCAAAAAATTATAAGTATCTATTAAACTTATACGTTTATTATTTAATCAAAATTATACACAATGTTTTAACAAAAATATATATTTTTTATATATGCCACATACAGAAACAGTTTTTATTAACAAAATACATTAATATATTTAATATCTTATATATATATATGTATATATAATATAATTAAATACATATATTTAATATAACATCACAAGTTGCTTTTCATGCTTTGTTAAAACTAATATTGAACTGATTGTATACTGCTAGAAACATTAAAAAAATAAAAAGTAACTTAAAAATAAAAAATTCCTTGACATCAGGTAACTTAATCTATATATCTTTTTGTTGCATTCTCAATAATAAAATAATAGTACAAAAATCATAATGCAAAATCATAATGCAAAAAAATCTAAATTAATACATATTTATAGTATCTGACAGAATATGAAGTATAAATGAATTAACCAAAAGAAAATTACGAAATTTACACTTTGAACTTGTTGTACAAACATAAAAAAATGTGATGACAACAAAAATCGTTAAATGTCTTATATCTAAGTTCTAACAGCTTAACTGTAATAGATACCATTTCTAACAAAATTAAATAATTTAAGTGGATACATATATACATATATCGGAGTAATTTGCGTGGATGTTTTATAATGGGACACCCTGTATATATATCATCTGTATATATAGCATCTTCAATTGCACAACAATTGATTTGTACTTGAATCATAATGCATATAAATATACTTGATATAAATATATACTTGAGCAAATCTTAAAATAGATATAATTATATAAATATATTGCGCGTAATACTGTAGAACATATATTATTACTGAATAAATATAAACAGATATACACTTCTGCTAATAATATTACTTTATAATATTTATTCAGTGCTATCAGTAGTGGGCTCCGTATTTTCTGTGTTGTTTGTAGCAGTTCCATTATCATTCCAATAAATACGATTGGCCAGATCAGACGTGACGACCCGCTGCTTTTTTCGGCTTCGACTCCTATTTCTTTCTTTCGCTGTTCTTAGAGCCTCCTTCATATGTTTTTGAAACTCAAATCTAGTAGGTGAGTTAAAATTTTCATTATTGCATGTAGCTTCTGAAAAAAAAACATTAATAAAATGACATATGTATGTAAGTAGTGTTATAGTACTATATAATTAATACAAATGTATATTAATACAGAAAAACATACCAAAAATTGCTTGCACAAGACGAGTTTGTGAAAAGGCTGCTTTTTGATTTTCCTCATTACCCCACCAAGTAAAACGTGGCGTCAGCGCATCGTGTATTGCTTCTTTCAAACACATATTTATTACTTCTTTTATATGAAATCCGCCAAGAAATTGAAAATAACGTATCTATATAGAAATGCAAAATGTGTGCATTATATATATAAAGGTACATACAAGAAAAATTTTATGTGGTATTGTAAACATATACACATAATGTTATGAGTATTACCACCGATAAATAAACGTCGTCTTCTACGTGCTCGAAGGCCTCCATTTGTTCCATAGATGTAATTGGTAAAATTGTTGGTTTGGTTGGTAGACACTTTAGTCTTTTGTTACTTTTTAATGAGCTTTGTACTATATTATGAAGCTTTCTGCAAAAATCATGTTATTATTAGATATATAAAGACCATATATTGATAAATTTATTATTTTTATTTATTATTCAGACTTACTGAATTTGTTGAGATAAATTATCGAGACATTGGAATAATCTGGAAATGTATAAATTATTATCTATAAATACATTGATCGTTGCTAATAAACAAAATTAAATTTTAAACTATGTATTTCTGTAAAAAAGTATTATAAAGAATATATATATAAGTTTTATAAAGAAAATATAAGTAGAAAATATAAAAGAATATATAAGTTTTATAAAGAATTATTATATCTACATTTTACCTGTTATCATTACCACTAGGCTGCATCGCAA
This sequence comes from Crematogaster levior, assembly GCA_901521435.1. Taxonomy (NCBI): domain Eukaryota; kingdom Metazoa; phylum Arthropoda; class Insecta; order Hymenoptera; family Formicidae; genus Crematogaster; species Crematogaster levior. The sequence continues at coordinate 31,770 of CABEGB010000718.1, forward strand.
CACGAGTGTCAGTATTTACGGGAGTATTCAAGGAAGGAGGTAAGGAAGCATTGTTGGTCTGTTGTGTCCACGAATTGACATTTTGGTCGTATTGCGTATAAGTATTAAATTGAATATTTTCTTGCCTATGTGGCATTGATGTAGAAGGTGATACAAATGAAGTATGTGGCATAGTATGTGATGCATATTGGTATGTATTATTAGGTATGAATGACAATGTGTACGGAGAAGTAGTGTCTGTCTGAGGTGTATGTTGAAAAGGAATTTGGGGATAAGAGGAAGTTATATTTGTAGGTGCGGGTGGATGTGTTAATGTATTTTTGGATAGTTGAGAATTAGACTCATGTAAAATTGTTTCTGATTGTGTTGAGACAATTATCTTTGATGTGCTTTGTGAGAAATCCTGTGTTTCATTTTCATTTTCATCACAGTTAGAAGAATACTCTGTTGCGCTACTACCATCCTCCTCAAGAACATTTCTAAGTTCATTTATGTCGTCCTCGATATTTAAAGTATTTTGATTTTTCCCTTTTGTATGAGCCTTAACTGTTCGAGGTGCTTCATCTGATGTTGTTTGAAACCGTAATGGTTTCTTAATAATTCTTTTCTTTCGTGAGACATTCCTGTAAAGAAAAAGATATATCCTTGATAGTTAAAGCATTTTATTTTTTTTTGAAAATTAAAAGTATACATAATTTGATTAAATACTGAATATGGAATATTAATCTTTAGATAAGAATACATTAAATTTAAATATATAAATATGTATTAAATGTTTATCAATAAAAGTAAAACAAAGAAATATTTTGATAAATTAGCAATAAATTGTACAGCATTTTTTAGAAAAAAATTATGTTTTCAATAAATTGTGCTATAAGATTTTTAATGATTATACTTACTTCTCTCTCCTATTCTCACTGTTCATGTTTCAGGATATAATCAATAACACATACACAAAAGTCACTATAGTGAGAAGAAAGATTTGTGTGTAAACAGTAAGAAAATTGACTAATTGTCACCAAAATAAGCATACGTTTAGAACACGTCCATACATGATACGAGATAGAATAACGATGCAGTTTTGGGAAGCAAGGTCTGTAGATGAAGGAACGGACTAAGTAAGGTCCTTGCATCCACTTCACCGATGCCCGAAAATGGCGGTGAGGCTCGTCATGTTACTTGGGTGAAAAGTATAGGTTAAATTAGGACGTGTTTTAAGCCGACGGCACACGGTACGATTTTTCGTAGTAGATCGCATACGAGTTAGCCACTACGCATGAGAGCGAGAGAAAGCGAGCGTCTTTCGCTCTCTCTCACTCTCGTGCTTAGTGGCTAACTCGTATGCGATCTACTACGAAAACTCGTACCGTGTGCCGTCGGCTTTACTCCCTCACACAACTAATAGCTATATACTGGTTGCGTTCCAATATTCACTGCCAGTACTAAAAATCTATAGTTTACGTTACATATACTATAGATTTTCAGTACTGGCAGTGAATATTGGAACGCAGCCACTACGTACACCAACACAAACTCGCAGGCTCAAAAATGGCGACCATGCGAGGACCTTACCCAGTCCGTTCCTTCATCTACAGACCTTGTTGGGAAGATTGCGTCTCGCGCATGCGCACAACACTGTGTAAAAAATATTTCGCGCGCATATGTCGAATCGAAGAACACCCGATCATGTTGCGCATCTTTACATATTTGTGTAAATAGAAAATAGAAAACATATACAAATACACATATACGTACGAGACACTACACATCACGAGCCACGAGCGCGAAACTTCTTCCGTCTATTGCTCCCGCCAATTTCCTAATAGTAGGTATGTACGTTGCTATGATACTAACCTAACTATCGCGCATGCGCCAAAAATGCGCTCCCCCGGCCAACATTGAACGTGATCATTGTGCAACAAGTCAGTGCAACAGTTGATTAAAAGTTAATCAAGGCTGCGTTCTAATCACTGCCAGACTACTGAAAAACTATAGTTTACATCACATTATAGATTTTTAGTACTGGTAGTGAATATCGGAACGCAGTCAAGTTGAAAATGTCTCGGGGCGGATCGGGACAGAATTATCAGGTGTACAGTTACAATAGCTATTTCGTTGGTGAGATCGACCTTCTCGATTAGTCTGATCTGCAACTCGATAATAATGATTGGTAAGTATCTCTTTAATTTTACTTTATTTGTCGAAATATATATATTTAGGAGGGAAAAGTATCAATGATATGTCATTATTGACAAATTTGTTATTATTTACAATTAGGCCATTTTTTTAATTCACTAATGAATCAAGCTCATGATGCACAGATCAATACGTATTGATCAGCATTTGATCCATCTGTGAATTAAAAAACTCGGCCTTCAGTTTATTGAAAAATCTACCTGCAGAATTATTAAAGTCATTTATGGAACAAATGATGAGATTAACATGCTTGTTACAGAAGGTGCTGTGCAAGAAATTGCCGATAATTATTTTGTTCTTTTGATAATTCTTGTCTCAGGGTTAAGATTCTTCAAGCTTGTAACAAGCATTGATAAGCATTGATCAAGAAGCGAGAAGAATTGCTAATATTGGAAAAAAGATTGCTGTTTTCTTGGTAAGTTGATTGAAAAATCTGCCTGCAGAATTATTAAAGTCATTTATGGAACAAATGACGAGATTAACATGCTTACAGAAGGTGCTATGCAAGAAGATGCCGATAATTATTTTGTTCTCCTGATAATTCTTGTCTCAGGGTTAAGATTCTTCAAGCTTGTAACAAGCATTGATAAGCATTGATCAAGAAGCGAGAAGAATTGCTAATATTGGAAAAAAGATTGCTGTTTTCTTGGTAAGTTGATTGAAAAATCTGCCTGCAGAATTATTAAAGTCATTTATGGAACAAATGACGAGATTAACATGCTTACAGAAGGTGCTGTGCAAGAAGATGCCGATAATTATTTTGTTCTCCTGATAATTCTTGTCTCAGGGTTAAGATTCTTCAAACTTGTAACAAGCATTGATAAGCATTGATCAAGAAGCGAGAAGAATTGCTAATATTGGAAAAAAGATTGCTGTTTTCTTGGTAAGTTGATTGAAAAATCTGCCTGCAGAATTATTAAAGTCATTTATGGAACAAATGACGAGATTAACATGCTTACAGAAGGTGCTGTGCAAGAAGATGCCGATAATTATTTTGTTCTCCTGATAATTCTTGTCTCACGGTTTAAAATTCTTCAAGCTTGTAACAAGCATTGATAAGCATTGATCAAGAAGCGAGAAGAATTGCTAATATTGGAAAAAAGATTGCTGTTTTCTTGGTAAGTTCATTGAAAAATCTGCCTGCAGAATTATTAAAGTCATTTATTTTTGGAACAAATGACGAAATTAACATGCTTGTTTATTTTTTTTGTTTTATTTTTATTTTAAATGTTATTGACAAAATTTAATTTTGTAATTTTATTGATAAAGACGAATTAAGGATTTTTAATATCGTGGATTTTTTAATCAAATTTTATTTTTTTTTTTTTTTATATCAATTTAATTAAATCAACAAAATTTTATCGGAGTCGAACTAACCCAATCAAATTATTAAAAAAGTTTTTTATTTTAATATAAAATTATTATTAGATTTTAGAATTTTAACATGTATACAATAAGAGAATAATTTAATGTAGAAAAATAATATTTCATATTTTTGTTTTTAAAAGATATAAATATATATAAATTTAGTAATAACATTAGTTTATTTAATGTTGCAATAATTAAAAAATAATTAGTCAAAAAATCATAGATAAATTGAAATACTCTAATGCAGTATCTAATAAAATTCTTATAATAATGTAACGAGGATATATATAATTTATGTGTAACACAAAATTAATATTAAATGAAATTTAAGAGAGAAGACTATTTACACTAATTTTACAAAAACCGTTTTGTTTATTGACAGAAATATGATTTCATAAAATTGAAGATATGTATGAGATTTGTGAATTATTTAGAAAATTTTGAATCTAAATGAATCAATTTGATTTTCATAGTTTGCATTTCTATTTATTTATATCTATTGTATACATATTGTATCTTGTTTCTTTTTTCCAAAAAATATTCCGCGAATTTACTTCTACAATTTTTTTCCTTAAAATTTTGCTAATAATTTCAGACAAAGCCGTAGAAACCATAGAAAAGCGGCTATACGTGTTGCCGCAGGCTATATTTACAGCTTCCAATACCGAAAACAATCTTTAATTAATAAAAGCGAACAGCAACAGTTTCATCTGCATAGTTTTGCATATGTACCATTTAATCTAAACAGACATCGTCTTACATCTATTATTATATCTCAATCTAAAATTTTTGATGTAAAAATAGAAGAGAGAGAGAGATACATTGTATAATTACACACACACACACACGCACGCACGCACACACACACACACACACACACACACGCACGCATCGCACGCACGCACGCACGCACGCACGCACGCACGCACACACACACACACACACACACACATAAAGGAACACACTTTTCTCTATTATTTTTACAATTCTTCAATTTCTTTATATGTATTTCTGAATATCATACTGCATAATAATTAATGCATTTATAATCTTTTGCATAATAATTAATGCATTTATAATCTTTTTTCTGTTTTTTACTTGTGTATATTATAATTATTTATAAGAGATAAATATTTTTATATTAATTAATAATGGAAAGATTAAAAACTTCAATTAGTCGAAAAACGCTGCACACAATGTCTGAACGACAAAAACGAAGAATTAAATCAGAATATAGAAACAATATTCGTATACAATGTGCTTCCAATATTAAAAGTAATATACAATCATCTTGCTCATCTATTACTCAAGAAAGTATTGCTTTTAATTATACTTCTAATATTAAAATTGTTGGTGAAAATATAGATAATATACAAAAGACTACAGATGATATGTCTTTTTCGCGTACGTCAGTGGACATTTGTGATGTATGTGACGAAAGCGATGAAAGTGACGTCTCTTCATATACACATTCTTCAGAAATAGTTTCTTTTCGGGACCAGTTAGCATCTTGCTTCGTTAATAATAATGTTACACATGTTTTAGGAAATAGTTTGTTATCTCTCTTAAGAAAACATCCGTGCTTTTCACATTTGCCAAAAGACATGAGAACACTTCTCAATACACCGCGCAGTTGTCTTGATATAAGTGCAGTACCACCAGGGGAATATTTGCATTTTGATCTAGAAGTTGCAATAGTTAATAGTCTTTCTAATATATCATGTACATCAATTAACGAAGTAGTCTTAGATTTCAACACAGATGGATGTAATTTAGACAAACAAAGTGTTATTCATATTTGGCCTATTCAGTGTCGAATTGTTAATGTACAAAATGCACCATTAATAGTTGTGGGCATTTACAAAGGTTCACATAAACCATCCGATCCGAACAAGTTTTTTGAGAAATTTGTTAAAGATGTACGACAAATTATGACAAATGGTGGAATACATTTTCTTGACCAAAGAGTACCACTAAGGCTTAGGTGTTTCATAGCAGATGCACCAGCTCGCGCCTTTATATTACAACACCGTGGCCACATGGCTGAACGTCCATGTTCCAAATGTAAAATATCAGGAACACAATTTAATACTAATTATTTTGTCTTTACTGGTATTAATTATCCTCCACGAACAGATGATGAATATGTCAGACGTTTCGATGAGGATCACCATAAAGATGATGCAAGTCCACTTTCACTATTACCCATAGGAATGGTATCACAAGTACCATTCGAGTACATGCACTTAGTGTGCCTAGGTGTAATGAAAAAGTTGTTTCAAGCGTGGTTACACGGAAAATTTTCACGCGAGACAAAACTATCCGGAACAATTATTGCAATCATAAATTCAAGAATATTAAGTTTACAAGAATATTGTCCTTCAGATTTTGCAAGGCGTCCCAGATCCATAGAACTATGTTCTAAATATAAAGCCACAGAACTACGTCAGTTTTTACTGTATACCGGTCCAGCTATATTATACGGTTTATTAAATGACAGAGTGTATAAACATTTTTTAATTTTACATGCAGCGATAAGGATCTTAGTGTCCACATCTCCACCAAAGCGATATTTACGTTTCACACAATGTGCTCTTCAAAAATTTGTATTACAATGTGAATATCTATATGGCAATACATTTTATTCTTATAATATTCACGGACTTCTTCATCTGACCGATGATGTTAGACTCTTGGGCAGTTTAGATTCATTTTCTGCTTTTCCGTACGAAAACAATATGTCAATTTTTCGCAAGTTTTGCAGAAAGCCTAATCAACCTCTAAAACAAATATTTAATAGAATAAAAGAAATACAGACACATGGAAGTGCCAAAGGTCGTAAAGTCGATACATCTGTTCGTGTATTTATGCCGTATACTAACAATATCAATCAGGTTCGATATCACAAAATTACATGGAACAATTTATTACTTAGTACAAATTTACGTGATAATTGCTGCATCTTAAAAGATGGGTCTATTTGTATTGTTTCCAACATTTTTGAAGAAAGCAATTCTTATCGTTTAGGCATTAAAAAATTTTTGGAAGTAGATAATTTCTATGATGTTGGCATATCATCATTAGAGCTCCAAATATATATGTGTGCAGCGTTAGCAGACGAGATTTTATATATTACTTTGAATGATGTCTGTGCAAAAGGTTATAGGATGCCGTATTGGAATAGCGCAACAGATGAAAGTGATAATACTGTAAATATTTCACCGCGATATATTGTAGTTGCTATAATGCATAATGAAATATTATCGTAATTAAGTTTGCCACGATAAGTTTGTCCAAAGTATAATTAATTGTAATAGTTTTATTTCTTTTCTTGATAGCATTTATTTTTTTTAAATTAAAACGTTACAAACGTTGTTTGTATGACTTTTATTTTATCTTTAAGCCTTTTGTCCTAGATGCTAGAACTTGATTCGAGATCGTGATTCAAAAAATATTGTATTTTATGTTTTGTATTTTCCTTAGGTATACTAGCCTCGCACTAGCCCTACGCCACAGGGCTTTGACCCAAGAAATATATAGTCATTTCATTTTTTGTGCTATAATTGTATATCCCATTATTTTACGTTATTTTCTTTTACTTTTATTGTGTGTGTTATTGTAAAACGTTGTACAATAATATTTTGTAAAATATTGTATAATAATGTTGGTAAAATATTGTATAATAATATTTTAGATTACTGTATTATTAATTATTAGGCACAATAAAATATAAAACAATAATTACTATATGCATTAAGTGTAATTACTAATTACAATTAAATTCATTTTTTTCTTTAGATCTGTAGAGATTCTAGAAAGCAGATCTGTATTTCAGAACTGACGATAGAATGGAGAAAGATTTGCGAAACTTGATGTCTATATTCATTGTCGTGATTCTACTTGAATATTGATTTGAATTATATCAGCTTTAGTCAGATTTTACACTGAGATAATATACTATAGTATATGCTATCTCAGTATGAAAGTTGGCTAAAGTTGATATAATTCAAATTGATTTTCAAGTAGAATCACAACAATAAATAAATGGACATGAAGTTCGGTAAATCTTTCTCCAATCTGTCGTTGGTTTTAAAATACAGATTTGCTTTGTATTTGTCGCCAATTTGTTATAGTTTTTGCACAGACAGATCTGCTCTAAGTTTGTTACCAATCTGCTGTAATTATTGCAGACAGATCTGCTCTAAGTTTGTTACCAATCTGCTGTACTTCTTGCATACATATTTGCTCCATGTTTGCCGCCAATTTGGTATGGTTTTTGCAAACAAAATTTGCTAAGTTATTTGCACAAATCTGTTATCGATCTGCAGTTAACAAACCTGCTCTCAATTTGTTGCGTCAATTTGCAATCGCATTGCTCGTGACAGATCTGCTCTAGTGTTGCTTTCAATATGACATGAAGATTTGATTTCTACTTTTGGTTGCAATTGGAGCACACTCGAGGACACAGTAGGTCCTGGATTTGGCAGCCTCATTTGGCAGGCAGTTTTTTCCCAATTGTTAACATTTTGCAAGCAAATGGTTAGTTGGGTTCCTTGTTAAACAATCTAACCTATAACTTATTATAATTTTCATTTAACATGTAAAATATTTATTAAAACTATCTAATTCCTGTATTTAATATAAAGCACACTTACTTCTTTCTTCTTACTTTTTCGTTTAACAATACCCATACAGCACAATTATTGCAGCTATGTTGCGGCAACGTTGCCGCAATGTTATTTTGTTGCGACAATATTGCCGCAATATAACTGCAATGATCTGTGCTGTATGGGTAATGTTCTCAGACAAATTTTTCATATAAAAAACTGGTAAATATTTCGATTAACGGACCACCCTTCAATGACCTTGACCTTGACATATGTTGTCAAGGTCATCCTCCTGAGTGACCTTCTGAAGGTTTTAGCCGTCGCTCGTTTTTTATTAAAAAGTTATTAACAAAAGAAGTTTGAAAAATTTGGCACTTATTTCGAATACACATTTACACATTTACCGCCAATGATCAATGAACAAAAGAACTTTCACCACATTGTGTGTGTATATGGCATTCCTACTATTGTTAATATTTCTATGACTTTGAAACGGAATCCGAAAGTAAACTAATATACGATAGATTTTCGTACAGATAACATTCTGATAATCTATCTTAAAATAAAACCTCACTTCGCATTGAAAAGTGTACGCGTGGAGGCAGTGTGTTCCGCCCCCCCTACGGGGGGGCTCCACTATCGAAAAACTACACACATAGGTGTGGGTGGAACTTGCTTCGTGTAGAAAGTTTCCACGCAAAGCAAGTTCCACCCACACCTATGTGTGTAGTTTTTCGATAGTGGAGCCCCCCCGTAGGGGGGGCGGAACACACTGCCTCCACGCGGAAACTTTCCACGCGAAGCAAGTTCCACCCACACCTATGTGTGTAGTTTTTCGATAGTGGAGCCCCCCCGTAGGGGGGGCGGAACACACTGCCTCCACGCGTATACTTTTCAATGCGAAATGAGGTTTCATTTTAAGACAGATTATCAGAATGTTATCTGTACGAAAATCTATCGTATATTAGTTTACTTTCGGATTCCGTTTCAAAGTCATAGAAATATTAACAATAGTAGGAATGCCATATACACACACAATGTGGTGAAAGTTCTTTTGTTCATTGATCATTGGCGGTAAATGTGTAAATGTGTATTCGAAATAAGTGCCAAATTTTTCAAACTTCTTTTGTTCATAACTTTTTAACGAGCAGTGACCGAGGACTAAAACCTTCCGAAGGTCACTCAGGAGGGTGACCTTGACAGCATATGTCAAAGTTGGAGTGTGTGTGTGTGCGTGTGGATGTGTTCCAATTCGCTATTTTTCAAATCTTTTTTTGTTAATAACTTTTTAATAAAAAACGAGCGACGGCTAAAACCTTCAGAAGGTCACTCAGGAGGATGTCCTTGACAACATATGTCAAGGTCAAGGTCATTGAAGGGTGGTCCGTTAATCGAAATATTTACCAAAAAACTTATACCAAATAATAGAAATAAAAACATCTTTGATTTTACCAATATTGTAATATACAAACGAAAAAAAATATTAATTTGCGTTTTTGCCCTTCATTATTTATGTTAGTGGACGTGTCGTTGTAACCGTTTCTTGAAAAGCTATTCTCAGTTTATCTCAATATTAGCATCAACTAAGACGTTTTAAGAACTATCATGTAATAAGATTAAAAAGAATAAAACAGGTATATTTTAAATTTAAAGTTCACTATGTCTTCCAGAAGACAGAAAACCAAAGTGTGACGTAACAATTTTAGTAACTTTATTGTGATTGGTTCACCGTAAGACTTAAAACATAGGAATTTCATCCTTATGGAATTTTTCAACCTTACGTTTTAAGTTTTAAGTTTCAAAATGGCTGTCTTACTGCTCGACCGTGATTGGTCGATTCGCTTAAGTCTTAAGTTTACTGCTTAAGTTTTTTTATGTGCCACGGCCTTTACTGTGGACGTTGTAGCTGTGCTTGTGATGACGGTTGCAACGGCTGCAGTTATCCATATCAAAGAAGAAAAAGAAAGGAAACTTCAATTTATTGATTAACCAAACTTTGAATCACGGTATCTTCATGGGTCCGCCAAAGCGCTTCAAAAGAGATAACAGTACATAACCTATACATAGTATACATAGTAACCTATGCGCTCTCTAACCCAAAGGCGGTGTTGAAAACGCGTTAGCTTCACTCCTAAGAGTTTATTTTAAAGAAAAAAAACAGTACTTTTTACATTATATTTTATTTATTGAATTTTCCTCTTTTATTCAATTATTTAAAGTTTGATTTATTTTTATATTAATATAAGTCTATTATATCACTGTATGTATGTAAAAAGATAGTTATACGTTAGGTAATTATATGTCTGGTTTTTTACTTACATTGAATAAAGGTAAATGGAAGAAGCGCAAAGACGATTACGATGAAAGCAACGATGAAGACTCGATAGATGGTAATGAGGCAGATGGTGTTCCAGATGCAGCAAAAAATGATGTAGAAAAACAAGATGAATGTGCAATCGAGGATGAATTTGGGGCGAAAGATTATCGCTCGCAAATGATTTTAAAACCAGATTGTTCATCTAGACCATTATGGGTGGTAATGTGTCTAGCTTTAAAATTTAGCAAAAGAATGAAATTTATTTTTTAATTATATACAAAACTTGCAAAATAAGTATAATAATTCTATTAATTATAATATTATGCTTATTCTTTTGTAGGCACCAAATGGACATATTTTTTTGGAATCCTTTTCTCCTGTATATAAACATGCTCATGATTTTTTGATAGCTATATCAGAACCTGTATGCCGGCCAGAATATATTCACGAAGTAAGATTAAAAATCTGATTGGTAGAAACTTAATTAAACTTTATTAGAAAAGAAGTGAGCAACAAGTATACAATATTGTACTTAGTTTTTTTTTCTTTTTTTAGTATAAATTGACTGCATATTCACTTTATGCTGCAGTTAGCGTAGGTCTACAAACACAAGATATAATAGAGTATTTAAAGAGATTGAGTAAGACTAGTATTCCCGATGGTATAATTGAGTTTATTAAACTGTGTACATTGTCATATGGGAAAGTGAGTAACAGCAATTTTCATAAATGTGTTTTTGTCTAATTCTATGAAGAGATGAACTTGATAAGACACTGCATATTTTACAGGTTAAACTCGTTTTAAAACATAACAAATACTTCATTGAATCGCCATTTCCTGAAGTGCTACAAAGATTACTAAAGGACCCAGTGATTCAAGAATGTCGATTGAGAAAGTTAATGGAAGATACAGAAACCGATGACATTCAAACAAATATTCAAACTAAAATGAAAGTCCCTCAGGTCTGTTAAAATACTCACAACAATATCAATCAAGTAATCTCAATAATAAGATATATGATTTGTTCCTTCATATCGGAATATAGTTTGGATCAAAAGCACCCGTAAATACGTCTGTGCCTAGTAAGACAAATTCAGAGATCGAATCTGACCAGATATCAACGGAAACGACTACCATTCCAGAAGATATAACTGCTTTTTATGACAAGATTGATAAGGAAGATGAAGACGAGGAAGAAGATCAAGAATTGAAAATAGTTAGCTTTGAAGTGAATCAGGTATATACATACAGTATGTTTGATAAGAGCGTGTACGGCAAAACTTTTTCCTCGAAACCGTTAGAGGGGGTATATGAACGCGAGCCAATAGCGGGGCTCTTCTCCCAAGATACTTTGTCTAGAAAACCTTAGTTATCGTTTAACTTTTGTCACAAAAGGGCGTATTTCAACATGAGTGCCGCGTACGCATCACGTTACGAAGCTGTGTTTCTATGTTCGCATCCGAAAGGACCAAAAATGTCGTACGGAGCGGCTGCTAAGTATATGAAGAAGTCTAAGGCGTTTGTGTGTAAGTGGGTGAAACGTTATTCCGAGGTCAAAAACGTTGATGACTTGCCGGATCGTGGGGCTGTTTCTCAAAACAGGGATTTGGCACTTTACACATCTTTACACAAAATTTGGATGCTGCTAAAATGGTCCAAATATATGAGAGAGCTTTATTACCATCTGCCCAAAGGTGGTTTACGAGGAAAAATGAAAATTGGCTACTGCAAGAGGACAATGATCCGAAACATCGGAGTAGACTTTGTACTGCGTGGAAACAAGAAAATGACGTTGACGTATTGGATTGGCCTTCACAGTCGCCAGATGCAAATCCAATTGAAAATGTTTGGGCGCTTATAAAGTTTAAGCTCCGAGGAAAGAAAATATGGACCGTCAAGCAGTTAATTCGACAGATTCGATTTATATGGAGATCTTTGTCTGAAGATTATGCTGTAAAATTAGTAGAAAGTATGCCTCGGAGATGCCAGTCAATTATTCATAATGGAGGCGACTGGACAACTTATTAATAATAAAGCATCGCAGTCTATATCATGCATAATGTGTACAAATTTTTTCAATTTATGTATTATCCTAAGTTTTTGAGTTTTGCCGTACACGCTCTTATCAAACATACTGTATATATAATATAATATATATATATATATATATATATATATATATATATACAGGGTGTCCCATTATAAAACATCCAGTCGAATATTTCGAAAACCAAGCCTGGGAGAGAAAAATTTTTCAGACAAAAGTTATTTGGTTTCGAGAGGCCCATAAGATGATACCATTGGTTTGACCTTGAAGAATTATTTGAAAGTTACATGAAAGTCACCTCAATTTTTTTAAATGGCATTCCCTATTTTTTATTACATATTCTTGTAGCTGACTTCAAGAGCTTTCCAAAACACTATAATAAAGTATTTTTTTATTAAGTATTTTCCGAGTTATAAAGCTTGAAATAATTTCATAATTTTACATAAACTGTAAAATATCTCGTAAAATATTTACTTTTCGATGACCTTACCTCAATACTTTTATGCACAGAATAATGAGAGGAACCAATTGGTGTCAAGAAAACACATAGTTGTTTTTAAGAAAAAATATGCAATTTGTAACTAACAATTACATATTTTTTCTTAAAAACAACTATGTGTTTTCTTTACACCAATTGATTCCTCTCATTATTCTGTGCATAAAAGTATTGAGATAAGGTCATCGAAAAGTAAATATTTTACGAGATATTTTACAGTTTATGTAAAATTAAGAAATTATTTCAAGCTTTATAACTCGGAAAATACTTCATGAAAAAATACTTTATTATAGTGTTTTGGAAAGCTCTCGAAGTCAGCTACAAGAATATGTAATAAAAAATAGGGAATGCCATTTAAAAAAATTGAGGTGACTTTCATGTAACTTTCAAATAATTCTTCAAGGTCAAACCAATGGTATCATCTTATGGGCCCCTCGAAACCAAATAACTTTTGTCTGAAAAATTTTTCTCTCCCGGGCTTGGTTTTCGAAATATTCGACTGGATGTTTTATAATGGGACACCCTGTATATATATATATATATATATATATATATATGTACATATATGTTTTAACATATTTTAACGCATTTTTACATTTATTCATACAAAGTACGATAGTAGAAATATTTATATTTAAAAACTACATGCATTATTATGATAAAAGGAAAAAATTGAAGTGATACAAAAACGATGCATCGAGCTGGAGCATCCTTTATTGGCAGAATATGATTTTCGCAATGACAGCATAAATCCTGATATAAAGTAAGTAATTGAAAAATGTGTATCTTGAAAAGTAGTTCTTATACAAATCAAGTGACAATAGATAAAAGCAGCATTTTATAACATATGTTAGTATCGATTTGAAACCATCAGCCGTATTAAGACCTTATCAAGAAAAAAGTTTGCGGAAAATATTTGGCAATGGACGAGCTAGATCCGGGGTAATAGTTCTGCCCTGTGGTAAGTGCACTCAATGAAAAATGAATTTCTGCTTAGTCTCATATATATATATGAAATGTCAAACATGACGTGATATAAACGATCTTAAACGCAGGTGCTGGTAAAAGCTTAGTCGGAGTAACAGCTTGCTGTACAGTACGTAAACGCGCTCTAGTACTATGTAACTCCGGTGTGTCTGTGGAACAGTGGAAACAACAATTTAAAATGTGGTCCACCGCCGACGATTCTATGATTTGTCGTTTTACTAGCGAGGCGAAGGATAAACCTATGGGTTGTGGAATATTGATAACCACATATTCTATGATCACCCATACTCAGAAACGTTCATGGGAAGCTGAACAAACGATGCGTTGGCTTCAAGAACAGGAATGGGGTATTATGGTTTTGGATGGTAAATTTTTTGTTACTGTTCGAATTACTGTGAACAAAGCAATATTTATTTTCACACAATAATTGATTTTTATTTAGAGGTGCATACCATTCCTGCGAAAATGTTCCGTAGAGTATTAACAATTGTTCAGTCTCATTGTAAGTTGGGTTTAACGGCTACGCTCCTGCGAGAGGACGACAAAATTGCTGATCTGAATTTTTTAATTGGTCCTAAATTATACGAGGCTAACTGGTTGGAATTGCAAAAAAGAGGCTTTATCGCAAGAGTACAATGCGCGGAAGTTTGGTGTCCTATGACATCAGAATTTTACAGAGAATATCTCGCTTGCAAAATGAACAGAAAATTGGTTAGATTCTGTTATTTATTATTATCTAAATAAGTTATACTCTTAATCTATATTGGACATCTCTGTGTACTCGGCTATACTTATTTATTTCAGTTACTGTATGTGATGAATCCAAATAAATTTCGTTGTTGTCAGTATTTAATTCGATATCACGAGAGACGTGGCGATAAAACGATCGTCTTCTCTGACAACGTGTTCGCATTGAAACATTACGCTATTAAAATGAATAAACCATATATTTATGGCCCTACTAGTCAGGTAAGCGTCAGCACTGATTATGCGTAATAACTTATCGAGTAAATTATAGCAAAATTAACTCGTAACTACCTATCTAAATTTTTTTCTCGCGACGATTAACGTTTCTTCTTTCAGAGCGAAAGGATACAGATTTTGCAAAATTTTAAGTTTAACATGAAAGTGAATACGATATTTGTTAGCAAAGTAGCAGATACTTCCTTTGATTTACCAGAAGCTAATGTTTTGATTCAAATTTCATCCCATGGTGGGTCTAGGAGGCAAGAAGCACAACGATTAGGACGTATTCTTAGAGCTAAGAAAGGTACGATTTATTTATTTATTTATTTATCAAACAAATTTTTGTTAAAACTTTCATTACGTAGGTGCAATTGCGGAGGAATATAACGCATTCTTTTATACACTCGTATCACAAGATACGATGGAAATGAATTACTCGAGAAAGCGTCAACGGTTTCTCGTGAATCAAGGCTACGCCTACAAAGTCATCACAAAACTCGCAGGCATGGACGAGGTAATGGTCGATAAAGTAATTAGTGTTGCAATGCCAACGCACAATATTATTTAACATTAAGATTTAGATATAAGAGATTAATACACAAGGTATATAATTTAAGACATTAAGATTTATAATTAGATTTATATATACAATCTTGTTACGGGCATAAAATATGATTACGATTATTGTAATTTTTCTAGGAGCCGGATCTAATGTATGGAAATCGAGAGGAACAGGGTCAATTGTTGCAGCAAGTGTTAACAGCTAGCGACACGGATGCGGATGAAGAAAGAATACCTGGTGAAGGATCAAGATCGGTGAGTACACAAAGCACACGGTGCACATAGATCTTGTACTACCGGGCCGCACATTGCCCTATCAATCTACTGTTATGTTGTGCCGAGTTGCGGGAAAGAGACAAACATTACTTGACATTGTGTGCTCCATACAGGTAATAGTTTCCTTATCATACGCGTAATATTCGTCGTTCAGTTGTCTCTCAACTCGGCAACAACCCCCACTACTAACGCGCGTAGTACATGGTCTAAGATAATTCGTATAGAAGCAGTGTCATCCAGTCACTTTTTTTTACCAAGTCATTATCATCCAAAATGAGTCACTTTTTTCCTCAACTGACAAATTTGTAAACAAATTTGTGAGATAAGCGTTCTATTCATATTTTTGTTGTCTCGACTGATTGCCATTTGCTCACTGACTAATACTTGGATGTCTTAGCATCTGGTTACTTTGCATTACAAACCAAATGTTAAATGTTAACAAGACAGCGTGGTTATAAGATCTATCACGCTGTGTCGAAAACAAAAACGCTACATTTTAAAATGTTGCATTTTTTTAAATTTTATTTTTTTCTATTTTTTAATCCTCTGATGAATGTGTTTATTGCTTTATCTAGATAATAATGTTTAAACTTTATTTACTTGTTTGGTCATTGAGTTTTTATTATATTTGATTATACATTTAATAGAATGTACTATTCAATTTATTTAATAGATATTTTTATTTAATAAAACTGCAGAGGTATACTTGTATCGTATCGTTCAAGCTCTTTTCTCATTATAAATTTTCAAACCATGCTTTGAAAAGAATTTGCTATGTTAAACTATGTTGAACTCTAAAGATAGATCCGGAAAAATAAGTGTTTCTTTTTACTTAAATGATATTAATTATTTGATTTCTATATCTAAAAGATTATTTTTTGTCACTTTTTCTATCAAAAAACAGTCACTATTTCACTTTTTTGGGGGTCCAATGACTGAAAGGTAGCGCTGGTATAGAAACGTAGAGTTTTTTTAGTTTCTCTCGTTTCACAATTGTGTGTCTTATTATCAAAGTGATAATGAATTTTTTTCAGATTGTACGTAAAGCTGGCACGATGATATCAATGTCTGGAGCGGATGATGCCGTTTATTACGAATACAAAAAAGCCCCTGGCTCATCAACGGCAAATAAACATCCTCTCTTTAAAAAGTTCAGAACATAAACATGATTTTTTTGATAATTAATAAATAATTTTGTTACTGTCAAGTTTAGTCTACACTCCTTTGTATATATCGATCGATAAGAAAAACTGTGATAAATCATAATTGTAATCTTCACAATTCGTAATCTAAGCGAGAGTACGTAAGACTTTTTCAAATTGGTTTTATCGACAACGATAAAATGTGGAGCTCGTCACAAGGTTTCAGGAAGCGAAAGTAGGCGGCGTTTGTATCTCAGGGAGTCGTTACCCAACTAACGATTGAAACGCTCGTCGGCAATGCGATAAAAGTATTTGAGCATCGAATAAAAATGGTGCAACGCTCTGAATATCGCGAAATATGTTTGTCGCGAAGGCGAACCTTTCGAGTGCAGAGCCCCGATTTCCCTTTTCAGTTACAAATTCCACGCTTCCACTTCGTCGCGTGCTGTTGATCTCATGATTTCGATTATGTTTTTTCCTCGCTACAATCAGGGGAAACCGATGAAAAAGCGCCGTGCGATGAGGCATTTGCATCGAACGGACCGATGCGGAGGAACGCGCGTCGTACGAATGAGTCATCCGTGATGGAATGAAGGTGTTGTTCCTGCTAGTACACACGTACTACGACGCGAAGGAAAGGAGAGGAGAGGAGGGACAGTCGATGGAACGTGTGCGTCACCGCGCGCGTCACATCGGGAAGCGTTCCGTGGTGAGACAGATCGTTCCGCTTCGCTTCCCTCCCCCTCCCTCGCTCCCTTTTCGTTCGATTCACACGTGACGAGCGAGTTACGGCAGCGCCGAGTTCGATTCGAGCGCCCCGAGAGTCCCTCGAGAGAGCCGGTCATCGAAAGGTATGACGGTGCACGATTCGCGCGAGTGTCGATAGAAAGCAAGAGTGTCGATGTTGCCGCGAGGAAGCGTGACAGACTCGGGTTGACCGGTGAAGTCGGTAACTGCGCGTCGTCGTCGTCGTGAGTCCGCGTAAGATCGAGACTGTCGGCGTGACGACGATGCGACCTGAATGGTCGCGCGGTTGTGCGGCCGTTCCGCTGGCTCGCCGACGGCGAGCGGAGTCTCACGTCCAAGAGCCGAGTCGCCGCGGCGCGGGCGCCACGGACGGGTCGCATAGTTGACGCGGCACTGTCATTGGCGCGTCGAGGAGTCGAGGAGGTTATCGGCGTTGGAGCGGACCGGAGCGGGCTGGAGCTAGAGGCGTGAATGCGTTGCAAGAGGCGAGCACGTTGCCACCGCCGTCGTCGCCGTCGTGGTCGTCGTCGCCGTCGCCGCCGCCGTGCCGAGGAACCGGCCCGCACGATGCTCGGTCAGTAGGGCGCGTCGCGCGGAGCTTCTCCTGTAATGCGTCCGCACGAGGGTGCCCGGTCGAGGCGAGAAACAGCGGAAAGGAAGCGGGGTAGGCGAGAGGAGGAAGCAGCAGGTACCGCGCCAACGACACGTTAGATCACGCGGGTGTCCTCGCGCGCGCTCTCTCTCTCCCTCTCCCTCTCTCCCGCCCTTGGAAAATGAACTCCATGCTGTATACTCTGTACGGGTTCGCGATATTCTTCATGATATTCTGGTCGGGTATGTGGGTGGTGCACCTGCTGGCGTTGATCGCCGGTCGTTGGAAGCTGCATCGGAAGACGAATCAGGCGCCGAGTTACGAGACGCCGTTGCCAGGGGTGTCCGTGATCAAGCCCCTCATGGGGGTCGACCCGAATCTCTTCGGCAACCTCGAGACCTTCTTCACCATGGAGTATCCGCGGTACGAGCTGCTGTTCTGCGTCGAGGACGAGTCGGACCCCGTGCTGATGCTGGTGCGCAAGCTCTTGGACAAGTACCCGGAGGTCGAGGCCACGCTCTTCGTCGGCGGCTCCAAGGTGGGGGTGAATCCCAAGATCAACAACATGCAACCGGCGTACGAGGCCGCCAAGTACGAGCTCGTGCTCATCAGCGACAGCGGCATACGCATGAAGGAGGACACTTTGTTGGACATGGTCCACCACATGACAGACCGCGTGGCTTTGGTCCATCAGATGCCGTTCACCTGCGACCGCGAGGGTTTCGCTGCCGCGTACGAGAAGATCTTCTTCGGCACGGTGCAGTCGCGAATGTACCTCGCCGCGGATATGCTCAGGATAAACTGCCACACCGGCATGTCGGCTCTATTGAGGAAGTCCATGCTGGACGAGGTCGGCGGCCTGAAAGCGTTTGGCATCTACCTCGCGGAAGACTTCTTCTACGCGAAATCGTTGACCGACCGCGGCTGGCGCATCACCATCTCCTCGCAGCCAGCGTTGCAGAATAGCGGCCACTGCGCGGTCGATTCCTTCCAAGCGCGGCTACGACGGTGGGCCAAGCTGAGGGTGGCGATGCTACCCTCCACCATTGTTCTCGAGCCGCTGAGCGAGTGCCTCGTTCTGGGTGGCTTCGCCTCCTGGGCGGCCAGCGTGCTCTTCGAGTGGGACTCTCTAGTTTTCTACTTGGTACACATACTCTTGTGGTTTATGTTCGACTGGACGCTACTGTGCCTAGTGCAAAATGGTCCGCTGCCTTTCAACAAACTCGAGTTCGTGTGCGGTTGGTTGCTCAGCGAGATCACGAGACCGTATCTTTTCCTTCAGGCTGTTCTGCATCCTCTCATACAATGGCGCTCGCGTGTTTACAAGCTTAAATGGGGCGGCGTCGCTGA
The DNA here is from genome assembly GCA_901521435.1 of Crematogaster levior. Taxonomy (NCBI): domain Eukaryota; kingdom Metazoa; phylum Arthropoda; class Insecta; order Hymenoptera; family Formicidae; genus Crematogaster; species Crematogaster levior. Next base: position 51,422 of record CABEGB010000718.1, read on the forward strand.
AGAAATCAAGGCGAAAGTCAAATATTAAAAATTCATGCGTGAGTGTGTGAGTGCATGCATGTCTGCCTGCGTACATACCGTACATACGGACGTGTCGAACTAGAGAAAATGAGAGAGAGAGAGAGATAGGGGGAGGAGCGTTCCTTTCTTTGTTACTGATAAATGCGCGTACGTATGCAAGGTGTTCTAATCATCACATTTTTTTTTCGTGAGTCTCTCTCCCCCTCCCTCCCCCCTCTACTCTCACTCAGTTAATCTTTTGATAATATCGAGTTGTTTTAATTTATAAAATCGAAAAGAGATATTTTAGAGCGGACTATGTTAAGAAGCTAAACGTAAATTATTGTCTTATGAAGGAAATGTATCTCAATAGAATTTTAATTTTCCACCAAATTATCAAAATATTATATGAATAAATTTCCAAATAAATACTGTTTTCTTTTTTATTGGATATTTATTCTCTTACGGAGACCATAGTACCTTGCTTTACAATTTGATAAAACTTTCATCAAGTTAGAATCGAAATTTAACAGGGGATGTATAACAAAGTTTTCCCATTTTGAAACAACTGTCTTTCCATAAACTTCTTCTGTTTGAACACGTGTACAAAACACACAATGACACTTTCATGTGTTATTGAATAAGAGGGAGATCGAAGGGAAAGTTCATAATGGAAGGATCTTGCTATATTAAAATTGCATGAATTGCTTGAAACATCTCGTTTAGGGTAGAGGTGGGGTTCCTCAAGTTCCTAAGAGTTTGAACATTACAATTACTATGGTTGTGCTTTTTAAAACCTTTCAAGTTAGTTTCAGTTTATTAATAAAAAGAATTAATTTTATTCAATACAGAATATATAATAGTTCACATATATAAATATTATTATTATTATTATTATTATTGTACAAGTAAATCTGTAAAATAAATAATAGTAAAAGTATTAGCTTTCTTTGTAATTTCAAACATATAACGGTTCAATAAAAAAATTTTTTAACAATGTTCAAGCTTTTACTTGAGCTCTAGGAACTTACAACATTTTATTTATTACACATACGATAAATTTCTCAAAGTGGTTTATATAGAACAGAGGATTTCTGGAAATTCAAATTTTCTTTTTCCGCAGCCAATCAATACACTTGAAAAATTTATCGTATGACAAACGAAATAGTATCTTTACATTCTGTATGCGATTGATCGGTGCGCGTTTCAAATTTGTTCAACACAGACCAATTCGTCCAGCTTTATTGCCTCTTCCCTTTACATCTTACGCAATATCAAATCGTCAAGAAATCGATTAAATCATTCCGTAAATGATTCCGTCTGTATTTCAGGCTTTAATAATGATAATTCAATGGCAGCTGAACGTAAATTAAAAAATATTAAGATGGACACATAAGTGATGATATCAAATATTTAAAAAAATTGAAGATCGGAAATTTTATTTTTGAGGAAGTGAAATTGGCCGAGTTGATCCGCATGCGATACATTGACGCATCAGCCAATAAAAACAAAAACGTTTGACACATATTTCCATTAAGTATGCTCAATATAGTGCAATGTATTTTGTAAAGGCTATTTATTTGTACGATACAGTAGAACCTCTCTACTCTATTATCTCCTATTTAACATTTTCTTCTACAGGTTTATTTAAAATATAGTTTTTCTGCATAGATTAATTCGATGAATATTTATGGAAATTTAATTAAAAAATGGATGCCAAATGCACACAGTAGCAAAATAGCGGCCGTATTTAAGAAAGGCAAATATCTAATATTTGAATTGCCTTGATTACCATCACCAACGAGGTAACTATTAAAAACGGGGTAAAGTTTTTAAATCTGTACTTACAGGATCTGGTGACAGATATATGTAACAGACAGGATTGGTCGAATAAATCCAATAGAAAAAACCGTGATAAATTTTGGTTTTTTATCCAATAGAATAAACTGGCAATCTATTTATTTTATCGTGTTTAATAAAAAAATCAGTTTTTGCCAGATTTTTACCACTGACACTTATTCAAAAAATGTAGAATTTCGCTAACCCTAGTAGCAGAGCTCTCATGGTCAAGTGAAATGGGTTAAATAAGAAAAATCCTCTACCGTTTTGCATTTTTTGCAATAATTAATGAAAAATTAATATAGATGCGAACAAGTATAACATACACTCGATAATAAAACGAAAAGGATTTTTCTATTCAGTTTAACTCGCTTTATCTGCCTAGAGATGCTACATCTATATTATAAGATTACAGATACACTTGCAGATATCTAAATAATTAAGAAATACAATAATAGATCATAATTTATTATACAGATGCACAGACGAGTACATATATATTTACAACGCAGTGGGGATATGAAGTTAGCATCCAGACATAAAAATTCCGTAGTTCGGATTTTAGAATTTCAGCTTTCTTTTGAAGATATTAAGAGTTCCAATGACTAAAGGTTGGAAGTTAAAATTAAAAAGTAGAGTAAACTTTTTATCAAAATTTGAGATCAAATAGTTCTGAACGGTTTCATTTTGCAAAAAACTATAGAGTTTCTGATACGTGAAAAAAGTTCTCGATTATTTAAAAAAATTAAAAATTTTTGAATATTGAAAATTTTTTATTTTCAGATAGTCTTGATTTCTATTGTTATTTTATTTATTTCGAAAAATTCTCGATTGAAAAAATTTAGACCCAAAAATGAAAAGTTGTAGACTTTAAATGATATTTCAAAAACAGTTAATCCTTTCACGAATGGTCACTATAGTAACCGCCTATTGTTCCCGTATCTTGTCTCTTGCGAAACTGTACCTGTATAACAGTAATAATCTTTGCTAAACAGATGATAAACGCCCGATTTGTTGCATAGCAACAATAGTCATTTATTTCTTATTACAACAATAAAGTAAATCCAAGGTGACTTTCCATCAATGAAACAACAGATTGATCGAATAGAGATTACTTTGTTTAAAATAAATAATTAATTAAAACAAATACCACATAATTTTTGCTTTCCCGATGTAAGTTTTATAAAGACAATACATTACCTGGTAAAATGAATTCAGTGCTAACTCGTCACGGACTCTATCCGTTATAATTATAAGGAACACTTGTGATCTGTTTTTTTGTACAGCGGTAACATAGCTCCACCAGCTCCACTGACCGTAATTGTAAAAAGGTTCAAATTACATGTATCTCCTTACCTCATCATCCGATCGCTTTCAACCACAAAACTTTTTATCCGAACTCGTTGAGAACTGAATAATTACAATAAGAATTACTTGGAGCTCTAAAAAAAGTTTCTCCTCAGAACTTAGAAAATTTTCAATTTTTTTTCAAATATTTGGTATCTTATAAACCCTTGGTCCGATCGCTTTGAATTATGAAACTTTTCGTCAGAAAGTCGAGAGCAAAGATTTTTTTAGAGAAATTTTGATTGTAGTTTTGAGCAGTTCTCAACGAGTTTTGACAGAGTCTTATAACTCAAAGTAGTCGGAATGAGATAAGGAGGTACGTGTCATTTTTAATTGTTTTTGAAACATCATTTAAAATTTAGAATTTTTCATTTTTTTCTAAATTTTTTAAATCGTCGAGAACTCTTCGGAATAAATAAAATAAAATAAATATTACATTATAAGCTAACTGTAGAAATTTTAGTTCACAACACTTCCATTAAACAGGCCTTCTTAACAGTTTTTTCTCGATGTTACCGAAGAATATAACAAATCATTCAAATTTTTTTATTATTAAATATCGATAAATATTAATGTAAGTTTTTAAAATTATATTTATGATTGATGTGTTTGCATAGGTGCCAAAGTAGATTTCATTAAGCTTTTGATTTACAAACGTTTAATTAAAATTGAATTAAGATTGCATTTCAATATAATATAATCAAATAAAAAATAGCGGAAAAATTATAAAATTATGTAGAGATATATAGAATGCTAACAGAATTCAAAATTTTCTGAGCTTAGTTTTTATTCTTCTTTAATAAATATTATATGCTTAAAATTAAAATCATTAACTATTTTTAATTTCTGTTGACATACTGCACTTTTCTTCTGTCTTTTTTAAATGTAGTGGCATAATTCTCCTGTGAGTTTTGTCGAAATCCACTCACGAGAGTGATATAGATTTAGGTATTCTGTGTAAAAGTTTGTGTTTCGGAACAACTCGTTATATAACAGAAGTTTTTGTCTGAGAACTAGACTTCTCATTTTACACTATTCTCACATCACACATTCGCTAAGTGATCGTATGACAGTGCATAGAACGAGAAAGCAAATGGAAGATAGTGTGTAACATTTTCATTTGCGTACATGCTATTGGAACAAAAGTGGAAATTATATTAAGGAGAGATTTCGGAATAGAGAAGTTCTACTATAATAATTGTATTAATACGTAAAACTAGTCGCGATTCGCAGGTCGATGGTATTGTTTTTTTTAGTACCACATGATTACGCTTTCATCTTTCCATCGTTTATTCTACGAATGAGTCGAGATTGATGCGCGCGAATACATCATTTTCTTGCTGTGGATTTAACATTGTTAGATACTACGGGATCCGAAAGAACATGGTTTTTCTATGAATAATCATCTTAGGATGTCGGGGTCAAACCACGGACGTGGTTTTTCTCTATGAATAATCTTAGGATGCCGGGGTCAAACCACAGACGAATATATTTCCATCCCACACATACGGATGTATACGCTGCATGATTAAAGTTCAATTTATTACAAATGCACTCTGCATCACACACACACATATACATATTTGACTTTAGCGTAGTACGCACAAGTATAATTTCCAATGCATTCCATTTATCTTTTATTCGATTTTGAACAAAACACAAAATTGCTAATAAGCTAACTCTTAATAAATTTATACGATATATTTTTACGATAATAAGAATATATTTTTATGATAATAAGATTACATTCGCCAATTTACTGAAACTTATACTTGCGCGTTGTACTTAACTAATTTAGATGAGCCGATACATTTGTACGTATATAATGGATGTCAATTCTTTGGACATTGACAATCCGAGCAGTGATTTTTTACAATCGATTTGTTATTTAATTTTTATCTTTGTGACGTTCAAATTGTTTTATTTACAATACATCATTTACAGATTTGTTTTTTTTTCTGCGGATAATCCATAATGGATGTATTAGTTTCTCGATTTGTTCCGATAATTGATGTCTTACTATACTTACTAATAATTGCAAGTCGTTTTTGTAGTTTTTGGAGACTTCCATAATGCTTGTTCTTATTGTTAGTAAGCGTGAAGTTTACACAGATCTGCGCGCATTAAGTAGTCGACATTCATTTGAAATTTGAATAATGCATACTTGGAATGATAAGAACTCAAAATTTGTGAGCTATTATTGGAAAATCAAAAATGATAGACTTTGTCAAAACTTAAAATACTTTAAAATAAAGCAAGACAAAATGATACGTACCCTAAAAATGATTGATTCAATTTTTTAATTTATGTTAAAATTATTAATATAATTGTGTTGTTTTAGTTTATATTATAATATACGCCGTATCGATAAACTAACGTTGTATTGTCATTGAACAATATCAGTTATTCTAAACGTGCGAAGCGTGGAAGTTGAAATTTAGCGAAGACTGAAAGGCTCAATTGATACTTTGAATAAAATGATGATTTTTGGGACTTTAAATGCTTTTTCCTAAACTCGAAGATATATCGAAGGATAATACGTGATATAATTGATTACGAGATTTAAGAGTTTTGTACATCTGTATTGGATGGCTGTTAAAAAATGGTTGACATGGTATTTCAACTTATCGTATTTGATATATGATAAGAAGACTTTGTTTTTCGGACGCAACGGATGCGAGATTTACAATGATTCTGATTCATAGAATGAATCAGATGTATTCGGAGAGTTATAAAAAAAATAAGAATGTTTCAATCATTCTCATGGATTCGATTTGGTACGTATGATTTCACGTCAATAAGATTGATGAATTCTAATCGCAAAACTATTTTAAATCACAATTTATCTAAAATGATCGAGTTTGCGAAATGTAAAAATCACGAAAGAACGTAAACGAAAAAAATGTTTTGTTCTACTATTTTCTTTCTCCTATTAAATAAAACACTTACGTGTATATCGATCACATGGATTTTTATGTATTTAAGAATATTTTAAAAATATTATCGCGAATATTAATTAAATAAACGTGACAGTTATTATTACGTTAGCTACATAGGAATTTGTATACACGTCTGCTGACAATGAATTGTGATCAATCGATATTGAGTAGATAGCGATAGCGAAACATTGAGTCACCGTAATTAGTTTTAAATTGTTTACGATGAATTAGAATAAATAATTCAGTCCAATATCTTCTATTTTAATCCTCTTTGTGAAAAAACGTGGTTTCCGTTGTTAAAAAAAATAACATGTTATTTGCGCGCAACATGATCAAAAGACGAGCATCGAGTAATGTGAACGTGGACTCGTGTTTCTCTATTAGCGTTGTATGAGAAACGTAAATTGTTACGTATGATTTATCCGCGACGATTCGAAATATATGACTCGTCGAACCATAAAATCTTGGCATAATTTACCTCCGAGTATGTTATCGTATGACAATAGCAGTGCACGACCCCACAGATATGGACTGGCAATACAAGCTCGGTATTACTCCGTAACTTGTCTCTTTTAAAGTATCCGGAAATATGTTTGGTGCATGCTTGACGTATATTATACGCTGGATGCATTCTATAGTCTGTGTATTAATATTATAATTGTGGTCGTGATCATAACACATGTTCTTGAGATTATCTATATAAAATTTATTTTATTCCACTCTTCATTACAAAAACATGTTCAATTCTAATATTATATTAACACATTTAACTAACATGCATTTCCGGATATTTTTGAGAAAGAGAAGGTAACTAAAAAGTATGTTTCTTCTTACTTGGATAGATTTTTCTTTTTCTGAACACGTTTCTAATGCGGTTTCTAATGCAAAAACTATAATGTCCATATTTATAAGGTTCATGGTCCAATAGTAACCATATTATAATTTCCTCATTATGCGTATAATTGTGTACAATCTGTGTCTCAGATTATGACTCAGATATATACTAAACAAATGTGTCGAGCGTCACGCAATGCACTAGTAAGCATGCGCACGCTCGTATGACACAACTGTATGTGTACATACATACGTGTCTCTCTCTCACGCAGTCGTATCGTGTCTCAGGGAGCAAATGTGGCGTTAATAAATCTTATCTGATTTACATCGATTAAAACATTCAATTCGATTTATGCGTTGCCTTTCTCATATCGCGAAACTCGATGCGACTTCAAAAATGTGTCTTAACTTTTGAATTAGCGTTTCCAATATCGAAAGAAATTTATCTTTATGTATCTTTATCTATCGTGATCAAACTTTGCTTGACACATAAACCGAATATTGATTGACACATAAGACGAATGGGATGATTTCAGTAAACGATTGTGGCACGGATATTACGTGGCGCGCGCGAATATTACGTGTGTACTATCTTCACTTATGCTAAGGCTTCTTGGACAAATTTCTTATACATTTAAAAGAATATATATTATTAAAAAAAGACAAACAATAGGAGAAAGCATCTTAGTGGCAAAAATATCAGAAATTCCTAAAAATTCTTATACATATATGCGTAAAACTTGGCAAGCGTCATTAAGGTCAAACGCATTAAGTTTTTACGAAGCCACTTAATGCTGCCTAACAATAGACCTACTTACTTATCAAATATTCGCGGCCAAGTATTTATGTAGCGTCATACGTTTTCTCAAATATTTTAAATCATACGTTTTCTATCAGAAAATTTTTATTCTTTACTACTTACTAGTTTTTCGTGTTTAATTTTCGTAAGTAAGGATTGTTTTTTCTTTTGTAAAACTAGACAAATAAAACAATGTTTTGTAGAAAAATCTAAATAATAAATATAAGTTTCTGATTTCAAAAATATTTTACGTAAAATACTAAAAAGAAGCGTTTACACCATTAATTCGATTAATCCGGATATACACAGGATATTTAAAAGAACACAAAGAGTACAAAGAACTTGGTATCCGAGCAAAATCCTTCTAATATTGATAGATTCAATGTGAATCATTTAAGTATACTTATTCTATATAATTTACATAGAATAGTATATAATTTTCAAAATGACACCTTTGACAAAATACCAAAATAGCATTAATGATTTAAGGATATAAGAGTTATTGTTTTAAAATTTTTAAAAATTATAATTATATTATTAGAAATATAGGTAATTATGGCACATATATTCGAGCCGAGCTTAATCAAATGAAATCGAATGTATAATTTGCCACATAGTACAAGTGCCCAAGTATTCTATATTATAATATAGAATTAAACGGTATAAAAGACTTTTCGGGACTGTGAGGCTCCCGAACATTTCTTCAAATCCTCTTAAATCTTAGCAGAATTGGAAGTCGAAACAAGTTTGATAATTCAGTTTTCTAATTCTGAATTGTGTTTGATAATGAAAAAATTGAGTTCATATTATCCACGCTCGTCCGGACCCACGTACATACTTTATTCCTGTCGATTGTATAAAAAAAAATGCTTTACTCTATTACTTATTAACTGCTTAAGTAGATTATCATTGCTCCTTCTCGGTATTATGTAGTATCATTGCCGTATGTTATTCTTCCAGATATATGATATAGAAACAGTTGTACGATAATTATCTTCAAATATTTACTCGTGTTACATATGTGGATTATGTTTAGCATTACGTTGATAAGAGACGCAATTTAATTAAATAGTAGTTTGTCACGTATGTGGCTTAAACATCTGCTCATAATAATAAACCAGCCAATTACATTGTAGATTGATTCTTGGATAATACACATGTTTTTTTAGGTATCTACAACAGAGATTCAGATGTGATATTCGAGTCATTTACAGTCTAATAAGATACTTAATAACCATTCTAGTTTCGATTTTGATTTCCAGTTTTTTCATTGGGCAAGTAATCGGAACTGTTTAAATTATTATATGTACAATTGTTTCTTCACATTTACCACTTTTATATACAGTTATCGTTCCTTCAAAATTATTCTTTCCTACATGTTTTATTATGCTATTAAATTATATTCTTTATTTTGTATTATATTTTTATTTTTTCTAAAAAAGTAGTTTGTGTCCACGCGCGCGCATATACACATAATAATGATGATAAAAAGTATTATTATTGTGTGCTTAGAAAAAGGTTATTTTTGTCATAAATAAAAAATGTAAAATACAAATATATATAGATTTATTATCTCAAATATTTTAAGATTATATTTGTTTACAATAATGTGTACGCGTGTATCGTGTTGTATATACGCGTGCGCGTGTGTATATGCAATACATTAAAGTTATAAAAATCGAGAGCAAAGAAGAACAAGAAATTAATGATAATACCTGAAAGCAATTGAATTAATTAATGGAGATAGTTTTTTAAGTAATGTACATTTATCTGTTGTATTCTTTTTAAATACTACTACTTTTTAACATAATCTTGTATAACGAGACAAACACTTTCATATTCATTACACATAATATAATATAATTTCTCTCTTGTTGTAATTTTAGATGAAACATTGAAACTAATTACAGATTGTAGAGTACGATCAAACAAATCAAAAAAACTGTAGATGGTGAAAATTTAATTAGATCACTTATGAATCGAGTATTACAAATTTTGTAGAATTTAAATGTTATTTTTGACTAAAGAGTCACAAAAGGCTTATCAATTCTATAATAGTTCCGTCCTTAATTAAAATATACGTTAAGCATTCATAAAAAGTTTACATCACCAATGACCTTACCCAGAGAATATTATGATGTCTTAAAGACATCCCAGACACACATGTCTGAAAGACGTTTTAAGTTTGTCTTTCTTTCTTTTTCCTCTAATCTAAAATCGAGTCTTTTTCAATTAAGTTACACATATTGCAGGTCAGTTTTTTATAATTAAGGTAAATTTGTCTGTTTTGACTACTTTTTAGTTTTATTTGTATCTAACAATATATTCTATTTGTACTGGATACTTATTTATTGAATGCGAATGCATCCGTATCATCTAAATTCGTATATTCGTACTCAATCCTGATTACTCAATCGTAAAAGTTTGCTTTATTGCAATTTTTTGTACGATAAAGAATCAAGAGTCACGCTTTATGTTATAAATGTCTTTTTAACAATCTAAACAAAACGACCGCAAACCGAGCATTAATATTAGTTAAGGTTTTAAAAGCTCTAGTCCATTCTGTCCAACAAATCCGAGTTTTAGAGATTAGAGTTTTTGAAATCTTAACAATCATTAATGCTCAGTTTGTAGCCGTTTTCTTTAAATTGTTAGCTTTGCCTTGTACGAGCGGTATATGAGAAAATCGTGAAATTTTTTTTTATTAAGCATAAAATGTAATATAATCATTGAACTATTGTGTATATCTATGTACATGAATTTAAAAAGATAGAAACGAAAAAGAGAGAGAGGAAAAGAGAGAAAATGTGTGTTGTATGTATGTGCATGTGCGTGCGTGTGTTTGTGTACATGTACAGAGGAGAAAAGTGAAGATAATTGTACTTTGAATTATCATCACCAACAATAGTTATATAAAAACATTGAGTATTTTCCACCCCTCTTTCTCTTTCTCCTTTCGTCTATCTTTCAAAAACGAATTTGGAAGAATTTTCAACTTTTCGAACAAGTTTGTAATATGAATGTAGAGTGTACATATAGGAAATTAACGATGTAGAAAATGCCAACTACAATTTATAGCGACATACCTTTGCATTCTTTCCGAATTTATACATAAATTTCTTTTATTTTCGAGGCAATTGTTGCGTATTATAGTTGCGGAGCAATCGTTGCGTTTGTGAACCACATTGAATGAAAGACTATCATCCGCACGTGTGTTCAAAAAATGATTTCTAAAAAATAAAGTATTATTCAAAATGTTATTTAAATGTGTAATGAACAAGTAATATATCTTGAAAATTAGTAATTATTTATTATCTTGCTCCTTTCCCCCATTTCATACAACAGCTGTTGCTCTAGAGTTCAATCTTCCATATATTCAATTTCTCGAATATATATGTCACAATTTTGTGTATTTCGAGAGCAAACGTAACACAGAAAGATGGCGTATTTATACATTTAAAGTATAGCAATATACATTTCTGATCTAAATTCTCCTTATCATTTTATAAGTTAGCGGAACAAAATAAGTACAACTAATACTAATTAATATTTTTATTTATTTACTGTTCATTTGTTGTTAAAAGATTGCCAAAGTATTAATGAAACAATCCCGCTCTCCCCAATAAAATGTTTTTTAATAAATACTAAGAAATACTATATCATGTAGTCCACGCGGCAAAGCCGGTAATCGCTAGTGAGTTAAATAAAAGAATAAATAAAAGAAATGAGTTATAATTTATTAATACACGTGCGTTCTTCCCTCGATCGCTGCGACGTGGACGCTAACGAAAAATATTATAATCTGTGAGTCGTTAGATGAACCCTCCCCTCTATTACCTTTATTTCCAGATCTTCCAGACCTGTATGTAAAATTGTGATCGTGATGAAGGAGGGAGGTGTACTTTTTAGTGCCTTCTCTTTCTCAATGTTCGAAAATGTGTATTATGCATGTCTGTTAATATATGGTGTGTTAATATCAGAGGTGAAAGTGATATATTTTGTAGTAAAGAACGGAATAAAATGAATTTTATATAGACAATCTCAAAGGAATAAATGTGCTATGATCAGAACTGTATAATGATGTATCTATAATGATAATAGATACATCAGAGAATACATCTAAGGTTGCATTCCAAAACGTCTTATTTGAGAAAAATTTTACTCAATTTCTATAGTATGTGTGACGTGAGCTATAGAGTATTCAGTAAAATTTTACTCAAAAAGATGTTTTGGAATGCAACCTAAAGCCGACGGCACACGGTACGAGTTTTCGTAGTAGATCGCATACGAGTTAGCCACTAAGCACGAGAGTGAGAGAGAGCGAAAGACGCTCGCTTTCTCTCGCTCTCATGCGTAGTGGCTAACTCGTATGCGATCTACTACGAAAAATCGTACCGTGTGCCGTTGGCTTAAGATTGCATTCAGATTCCCTACCCGGGTGCACTATAATACTAGAAGTACTAAAGCATATGTGACATGTACTATAACAACTTCTAGTGTTATAGTTACCTGGGTGGGGAATCTGAACGCAACCTAATGTATATCAGCATGCGCAAGACGCATTCCGGACACTTTAAGAGAGAGATGTTTCGGACAAGGTCTGTAGATGGAGAAACGGACTGGGGTTGCGTTCCGATATTCACTGCCAGTACTAAAAATCTATAGTTTACGCATATATGAATACTCCTATATTGCTAGAAGAGTGCCGATTTCAGGCCAAACATTACGGTACAGACGTATAATAGTCTTTCTTTCGCGCACGCTTCAGCTGCTTTGTGCGCATGCGCTAACAGCGTTAAGCAGACACGACCAGATAATGTTTCTCTTTTCGTGTTCTTTCCGTCCCATTTTCTAATGCTTAAGCGGGAAACACAGACTTTTGCATAATGCATAATACATATGCATAAGAAATTCGATTGGTCGAATTCCTTATGCACATGCTAACGGACCAATCAAATTTCTTATGCATATGCGTTATGCAATGGTCTGTGCTCCCCGCCTTAGGGCCCGAGCACAGACCATTGCATAACACATAACGCATATGCATAAGAAATTTGATTGGTCCGTTAGCATGTGCATAAGGAATTTGACCAATCGAATTTCTTATGCATATGTATTATGCATTATGCAAAAGTCTGTGCTCCCCGCCTTACGCTTATCACACACAAAATACATAGCGGGGCATAAACATAACATAAGACCGCTGGACCAATGCGCATCTTATGTAAATCAATATGGCGACTTTTTTCTAGATGTTTATTGGTTCAGCGGTCTTATGTTATGTTTATGCTACGTTATGTATTTTGTGTGTGATAGCCCTTAAGCCCATCGCACACGAAATACATAACAGAGCATACGCATAACATAAGACCGCTGGACCAATGCACATCTTATGTAAATCAATATGGCGACTTTTTTCTAGGTGTTTATTGGTCCAGCGGTCTTATGTTATGTTTATGCTACGCTATGTATTTTGTGTGTGATAGTCCTTAGTCTCTCGCTCACACTCACTCAATAGACGCGCCTGCGCATAACGAGGCTTAATCGTCTGACCATTGGTCTGTTCTTTTCAGCTGCACTGCTGAACTAGTGCAATAAGTTAGAGTGAAAAAATATATATGTCTCATTCTAACTTATTGCACTAGTTCAGCAGTGCAGCTGAAAAGAACAGACCCCAGATTTGGAAATCGTGCGTCTCTCTTTTATTGGCCTCGATCCTCTCATTGGGAAGATACGGAGCAATATAGGAGTATTACATATATGAGTTTACGTTACGTATACTACAGATTTTCAGTACTGGCAGTGAATATTGGAACGCAGCCTGGGTAAGGTCTTCGCATGGCCGCCATTTTCGAGACAACGAAGGTTTGTTCGCGTCGCTTGCCCCAACATGCTCCTACTCGCTCCAATACGCTCCAAACTATAGTATTACGTTACGTATACTATAGATTGGAACGTATTGGAGTGAGTAGGAGCATATTGGGATATTGCGACGCGAACAAACCCCGAGTTGTGTTGGTGTACGTTGTATATAGCTATTAGTTGTGTGAGAGAGTAAAGCCCATCGCACACGAAATGCATAACAGAGCATACGCATAACATAAGACCGCTGGACCAATGCGCATCTTATGTAAATCAATATGGCGACTTTTTTCTAAGTGTTTATTGGTCCAGCGGTCTTATGTTATGTTTATGCAACGCTATGCATTTTGTGTGCGATAGCCCTAAAACATGTCCTAACATAATCTATACATGAAACGAGAACAATTAATTTGTATTTAACCCTTAACCACGGACATACGAAATACGGAACATTAACCCGGACGTGTCGTCCTCCAGACTACTAGCTTTATTGCGTCTGAAACATTGTATGGGGTAATTAAATTGTTTGTAACTCCTCTTATCGGTTAAAATATGTACCTTAGTGTACCTCGGAAACAGGAAAAACTCAAATGTTTAACAATTAACTCGTAAAAAAATACATATATTTCTTTTACGTGTCGTCTGTGAGACGTTCGTGGTTAAGGGTTAAATTGACATTATTTGGTTAATCAGGGGGTCGATTGTGTATCACATAACTTGCTCACTTTTATAATTTTCACCCAAGTAACATGATACACAATCGACCCTCTGCTAAATCACAGTTGCCGCCATTTTCGTGCCAAATCGGGTGAAGTGGATGCGAAGACCTTACCCAGTCCGTTCCTCCATCTAAGGTTTGTTCGCGTCGCATGCCCCAACATGCTCCTACTCTCTCCAATACGCTCCAAACTATAGTATTACGTTACGTATACTATAGATTGGAGCGTATTGGAGTGAGTAGGAGCATATTGGGGTATTGCGACGCGAACAAACCCCTAGGCTACGTTCGGAAACCACATTCGGGTACATCATAATACTAGAAGTTGTATAATATATGTCACGTACACTATAGTATTTTTAGTATTGTAATATACCCGAGTGTGGTTTCCGAACGTAGCCCTATAGACCTTGGTTTCGGACAGCTGACAACTTGTATTGCTAATCCACATGTATAAAGTCTATGGTGCTAATCCACATGTATAAAGTGTTGATCAGTGTTGATTTACATCAGGAAAGTGTATCACGTGCAAAAATGTAAAAGAGTGGGTATCATTATTTGTGTCGAAAGATGAAGAACTGAAAAAAGTGGGTCAACGCAATTCTGAAATATTGTTTTGAAATTCTTGCATCTGCAAGAAATACTTTCAGGAGATGTAATTCGACACTTTATCCACAAGGATGTAAAAAAACATTATAGCAAAAGTAAATTTATTGTAAATTTAGTTCTCGCTGCTTTATTAGCGTAACTGCCACAGCCACATTTCGATCCCACATTAATCGATGCTGATATTTTTCCTTTTATATTATACTGTTACATGCATTCAAAAATTATTTTTTAAATGAAAATCAATTTATATAAGTATCATTGATACCTTAGGTAACTTATAAATGTGTAAGGCTTGTTAATGTGGAGCAGTTCTCTCAATTTTTTCTGCTATCCAAGTATGTCCCAACATTGAATATAGTAGAAAGATTAATGTTGAGTCTCGGGTAAGAATTCTATAACTAAAGTTGATATTAATATGTACAGTAGGCTATGTCTTTAAAAAATGTTAATATTTTCACTGCATCGTTATATAAAAAGTTGTGTAAGCTAAAATAAATCGAAAAGAGAGGCCGGTCATCTCTTAATCTTCATAAATTATGAGAAGCAAATCTCGGCTAATAAGAATGACAATGATGGATAGCAAAGCCCTAATGAGAATCCAATTAACGAATAGTTTCAAAACAAAACAAGAACTGAAGTAAGACGGTCTGGCATAGGTGTTATTTAATTTGGCACTTGACATGTAATAAGACAGCTGGACATAGACACCAAGGCTACCCTGATATAAATCAGTACAAGTCGTGGCTTATGCAAATGACAAACATTTTAGCATGCACCTTGCGAAACAAGCATACAACAATCTCAATGAGACAGCAAAAGAGATTGGTAATAAATGAATCAAAAATCAAAGTAATGCAACAGAGAAGAAATCTATCAAATCGGAATAGTGCATGACCTCCGCTGATGATAGGAGAACACAAACTAGAAATAGTCGATAACTTTACATACCTGGGTTCAACCATCACAAACACACTGAACGAGGAAACAGAAATCAAAGGAAGAATATTAACAGCTAGCAAAATATACTTTACCCTTCTGCCCATAATGAAGTCCAGGAATGTACACAGGAGGACAAAAGTTAGAATATATAAAACAATAATAAGAGCTACGTTGTGGTATGGCTGTAAGACCTTGGTCGAAGAACAGGGACAAGGGGAGCCGAATACTTGGAGAGGCCGGGATCCGACTTGGACCGTAGAGCCATTGGATGGATGGAATGTGCAAATCTAATTTGCATTCTTTTTTTATATAACGGCACATGTAACAACATTTTTTTAAGACAACCTAATACACAGTGTTAATTGACACAATATTCAACATCTACTCATAATCATTATATTTGCATTCTTATCATATTAGGTATCGCAGCAGCGTATGAGTAGCATAACAGTTCCGAACGTTCTAATGGAAATAATTTTGTTACATGAATCCATGGTTGTTGACACAACGGAAATAAATCATAATTACCAGCTTGAAAATGATAGTGGAACTTTCATAGATGAGAATGACAACGGAACTATTAGATAGCGGATTAAATCGGAGTCTGAAAGAGAAGTTTCGCAAAATATTGAAAAATCTCCAGACAGTGTTAAACTCCAAAAATTAATTTTGCTAACGTGCACCATTGGAAAGAAGTTGTGTTTTCAATGTTCGATATGATAATCTGATAGTTTGCAACAACTATCTCTGAAGTAACATATAATATAATACGAACAAGAATTTGCGAATTGAGCACGCAATCCGTTAGAGAGAAATGAACCAAAAATCCTTTTAAATCTTACATTTTTATTTAAAACATTTTTTATAAAATGATTTTTTTTTTTATTTGACCTAAATATTCTAAAATCAAATCAGCCACTCTATATATTAAAAAGAAATAGTAGTCTGTAACAGACATTCATTTTTGAACACATTTCAGATTTTTTAAATTGCTGCAGCAAATATTGCTCATCTCATCAATTTAATGATCTGTTATAATGTCAAAATGTTAAACCAAAGAATAAAGTGATATTGTAATATATGCTGCGATTAATCATAATTAGTTTTTGTTGTCTCTGAATTTCAGGTTACTTATGTAAGCATTTTGAAACACAGTAAGTATGATGTTTGTCGAAATGCAATAAAAAATCTTACTCTTTTCTATTTAATTCTTATTTTTAAGAAGATAATGATCAGAGTTTGCGAACTTAAAGACTCACAGGAAATTGATCCCTAGCGAACTGCTTTTTACAATATAATAAAAAATGTAGACTTATGTTGTAAATAAAATTCTGATTTTTCTGTTGTTCATGATCGTACAATTGATAATATGCTCATGTAATTTTTCTTTTTTTTGCTACACAAAAACTCATGATCAGTGGTTACTTTTTGTACTTTTGCAGAGAACCATGCGCAAAATGACAATTATTACAAGTCGAATACTATCGAACGTAAAGCCTTTTGAATATAACTGTTTCAAAATGGATATCAAAATAAGAAGTAACATAGACATAAAATATAATCAAAAACCATATTAGTATAAAATAAAAGTAATTTAGCATATCAGTATAGAATTCATAATTCATCATCTTAAACATATTAGAACGTACTAAAATATTAATTAACAATATTCAAAACCAAAGGGCAATAACGAACAAAGCTGGATGACAGTGCCAATAATATATAATTATGTAATTATTAACTAACACTGAAGATGTCACAAGTCGAAACGTTTGTTATCGTTATTGTTATATTGTTTTACATAATTTTGAATATTGTTACTTAATAATTTACGAACATTACTTTAAATATTTATTGTAAAATATTAATATTTTTATGTAGCATCATTATGAAATAAAAAGCTAGCAGACATCGAACCACTTATTGATGTGGCCTAAATCGTACTAAAGGTCAATCAATGTCTGTGATTAAAAATTAATCGCAGCTCTAAGCTGGACTGGGAGGACCACGTATGCCGCGTATGTGGCTACGTACACGTACATATTATAGTCATTCCTCGCATCCGTCGACACGCGAGTGTAACCTCTCATACGATTCTCTCTCCACATCACAATCGTCGTAATTTTGCATCTATAAATCTCCAAATCGACACTCTCCATCATGTCGCTGGACGAAGTAAGGACAACGAGCTTTTGATGAAAACTCGTTGAGTAGCGTTACACGTAGAAAAGTGAGGTGTATCACATTGAAATCCGCACTCTGTTCTACGGAACGTTAATTAGAGCGAATAAAGTCAGCAATTGGTTACTAGTTTGATTCGATGAAATCAGTGACGTTTTGGGTCAATTGTTCTTTGTTAGACACATTGGCATGTGTCTAAAACCCCACAAACGCTAATTGACAGTAATATAACATGAATATTATAATTTCCCACTCGACAATATAAATGCAATATAACGCGTTTGTTAAATTATCTCAAATAGACGACGTCATAGTGTAAATGCGGTTTTTTTAAAATAATTTTGTTAATATTGAAAAGGTTAAGAACTAATGAGTTCTGGTGGAAACACTTTACCGAACTCTCTACTGAACATGAAATGTATTTGGAAATCTGTGCCAATTTCATCATAATTTCATCAATACTCCAGTAAAAAAGTGAAAAACCTTGAAATCGATATTTCAGCAATTTTTCATTAAAAAATTTTAGTTAAATTCAGTAAATTTCACAATGTCTAATATTTCATAATTTTTTTTATTACTTCACTTTAACTTTCTTTATATTTTCACAATATGGCATTGAATTTCATCAGGAAAATTATAATTTATTTTGAGATATATTCAATAATTTTTCATATCGCTTTTCATTTATTTCATACTTTCAGCAAAATTTTTACTTCCATCAGTGTGTTGCTTGATAAATCGGTATAAATAACTTAATATTTACATAACTTTGATAACAATGTCTGTATATTAGAACAGATAGATTTTGTGGTTATAAAAGTTAAGTAAATATTAAATCGTTGATATACCGATGTCAGATAATTTCAGCTTCTTTTCTGTATTCTTAACGCGTTTCCGAACAGCTTATTTTAATTTTATTGTTCTGATAGTAAATAATTCAAAATATTTGAATACCAAAGTAGCTAGCAATAAATATTTTTATAGGCTATGTTATATCCAAATCAGTAAATGTTGATAGTAGGTGATATAAATATCGGTAATGTTTAAAAAAATGTCTTATAAAGACAACTTTAGACGTTTATTTGGAAAGTCTTATCCTTAAAACATCTTTCAGATTCATGTGTTACGTGGGTACAGTCTTGGATTATACTTACGGATATGTGAATATGGCTAATCTAGCCTAATCTTATCTAAACTATTCTAACATAAACATAAAGCATATCTCGATACGAAAATATCAGCATTGTAATCTACTGCATCTCTTTTTTTTGTTTTTTTATTTTTTCCTTGATAGAAATATTTTACTGAAAATATAATGAAACTGGTAGAAATATTTTATTGAAAATATAATGAAACTTGAAAATCTGTCTCAATTGATCCCATTTCATTAATTTTCCAGTAAAAAGTTCAGTGAAGAATTTTGAAATCGATATTTCAGCAAGTTTTAAAAAATAACAGTTTTTAGTAAATTCAGTTAATTTCATAATTTTTTAATTACTTTTCAACAGTATACTTTAACTTTCCTTATATTTCACAGTATTACATTGAATCTCATAACGGAAATTATGATTCATTTTTAAATATATTCAGTAACCTTTCAATAACTCTCATTTCACGAGAGATCTTGTAGACAGAAAGATATAGACATGATTAATGGATAACTTGCGAGGAAATATTAGTCAATTTAGAGACAATATATTGCCCTCCTATTGTTAATATACGCTTCAAATGTGAGTTCTAGCAATAATTTACAGTCGATTCAATCAGATCAATCAACCGTTAGTTAAATATGAAATGATTATCCTGGTTGTAATACAGACAAAAAATAAAAATTTCATATTTTACTTTGAATTTGCGTCAAAGTATATCATTGATGTACACTACTCTGTTCCGATAAATTAAATCCCAAAATTGCTTATGATTTCTATTAAATTTAATAACACATGTTGAAAGTGTTTTCTCCTTATATCAAGTGATATAAGTATAAATACACATTTCTATTTTTAGAGATTTAATAATGCGGCTATAGCAGTAAAAGAATTGGCTGCGCAGCCAGAGGACGAAGATTTACTTGAGATATATGCATTATACAAGCAATCTACCATCGGTGATTGTAATACAGGTACGTTTTCACGAAATTTTTACATCTAGTCCATTACACGTGCACAATTGCAATGATCTCTGTATATTGCTTACTTTTTTAGAGAGACCAGGTATATTAGATTTCAAAGGAAAAGCGAAATGGGACGCTTGGAACGGTAAAAAAAGTATGGGACAAGAAACGGCGAAAGAACAATACATTGCAAAAGTAGAGTCATTAATCGCTTCAATCGGAAAGAAGTAGTTGGTTCACGCGTATACGCGCACCTAAATATTTTCTTCTATCAAAACTTTTTCACTATCGGGAAGTATTATAAATTCCCGAAATATTATAAATGTAATTCGTATCTGCGAATAGTCATGTTTACGGTACAACACCAATTTTTTATTTAGCCATTTTACACGAACATGCACGTTTTTTTGCTTCCCCTTTGTGTGAATTTTGTATCCAATGATTTATTGGAGTCAACCAATAAACTACTTGTCGCATACATTTCTATTGTGATTGATTTCTCCTTTCCGAACAATAATTTGATCTCTGCCATTTAAAACAGTCCCATACTCTGCCTTTATATTCAAGATAATTGGATGTATTAGAGTATACTCCAGATATAATTAGTGTATATTAATATGTATTTCTAACATTTTTTTTCTTATCATTATATACACATATGTAAACAGCTAATCGAAGGAAATACGATCAAGAATTCTTCTAACGCACTTTCTCAATGATCTCAACGCGTATTGTAGTTAAAAATTAAATCGGTAAATAACGCTGGAGCTAACAACAATGAAAATACGCAGCGACGAAATAAATTATACTAATAATCGATACGATAAGACAGCTTTATCATTTTGAAGTTTAAGAAGTTTTGAAGAATAAGTTTTTGTTGTTATTTAACGATAATCGAGGCTCAAGTTAACGAACGGCATCGGCTATGTCATACAACTAGAACAAGACAGATGTTACTTGTAAATTAGTCTTGACTTGCGGCGTAAACGTGATACGTTATTGCGCGCGCATGCTCAAGTATCTAACTAAATTCAAACAATTCATTTTACAAAGCTAAATGACTTAATGACGACGACGGATAGCAGGCCGCTTTGCTGTCAAAATCAAAAGTCGAAAAATCATGGTTTTTTTAAAAATAAATTTTATTATACGAACCGCATGTATGTGTCAAACTAGTCATTTATAGAATGTTTTTTTTCCTTCTTAATTCATATACAGATTAGCGATATTTGTTTTATTGTTTATCAGTTTATGAATTTTTATCAGATCAGGTAATAATGGATAGTATATGGTATCAATGGGACAAAAATTTCCCCGGGATCAAATCTGCCGAGTATATCAGGAGCGCACACTCGTCGACTTGGATACACGCAAGGAACTTGAGACAAGAGCGAAGTAATTTATTTCCTCTTACTTCTATCGTGCTTCTTACTCATATGCGGATGATGACGCGTCTTTATTCTGCTAGCTTTTAGATAGTCGCTGTAGGTCGCGTTCGAGTTGTGGTTACCCATCGTGTTATCGTTGACGTTCTCACAGACTTGACGACTCGTCGATGCTTCGTCGAACCTAACACACACACAAACAAACGAGATGACGGAAAATTGAAGCTCGTGTATAAGAGGCAATTCGCTCTTGTTTTATATAAATTCCAATTATTAACGCTCTGATCACTCGGGCTTAGAGAGCCTATCTCACTATCATCGATTATCAATACGGTGATTAATGCGCGGTTATGCGACTGATGTTACGATGAAACGATGAAAAACGACTCTGCGAGGGGAGGAACTGTGTTGAGAGATACCAACGCGGATACCAAGTACTCGTTTACAGATGTTTGTGACGACAGGAATTTCTCAATTGCCGAGGAGAGATCGAGCGAATGAGATGTGTTTTAACTGTACGTTATTGACTGTGGTACGCCATTCACTGTTTTCGATTTCAGTACATCATTTTCATAAGACATTATGGTTTCTTTTCCATTTTCAAAAATTCTGTAAAAGACAGGAGAGAAAAAAAGATTAGAAATTACAATTAAAAGGGACGTAACAATGCGAGATCTTACTATTATAGATATAAAATACATATTGTATCAGATATATGACTTACTTTTTGGTTGTAATTTTCTTTCCATCGATAAAACGAGTCGAGGTACTGGTACGTTTCACAGCAGTGCCACCACTCATTCCATCAAAACTAGTGAAAGTGCCAAAAGAAGTAAAGTTCCCTGCAGAACCAGCATTCTCCATTAAATTATCAAACGGTAAACGGAAACCGAGTCCAAAGGGCCCGAAGAAAGAAGTACTCAAACTGTTGTTAGTCGAATGACCGTGTCTTCCCGCGGCACCTCTCCGGGGATCAAAGCCGTGAAAACCTAAATTACCTAGATTTAATGTTTGTAACTTTGGTGATCTACTTCCCGGTAATCTTATCATCGGTAATCTTATATATATATATATAGCCGTTATACTAGTGTGCCTTACCAGCAAACAGATCTTCGAGCGGTATTCCATCGAAAAATTCTCTAAATACTTCCTCAGGATCTCTGAAAACGAATGTGCCGCCAAAGTGCGAATCAAAGTCGTCTCCGTGACGTCGCTTGCCCCCAGGCATTTGAAGGCCATCCTTGCCATACTGATCGTAAACCCGTCTCTTTTTCTCTAAAAATGTTAAAGTAAAACATTTATTACTCAGTTTTCGATTGTAATCACAATTTCAATTCTGCTTCTTTCAACCAAAACCCAACAAGCGAGGCTTCTGCAAGGCTTGCCAAAGGTTAGTCCAAAATATTGACGTGTAAGTTTGGAACATAATGCGAAAAGAGTCTCAGAGAGAATTTATCATATCATGTCGCTTCTGTGTCATATTAAATATGTTGCCTCGCTTAGCTTGATTAGCTAAGACGCATTGAATTTTTCATCAAGAGTATAACTCTCTTGACCAAGTTATAATTTGCTAGCTGTTAGCACACGCTGATAATAGAATGCAGGCAGGGTTAACTCCAACGCGTTATAGTTATTCGATATTACTCGATGATACGAGAAATCGAAGGAAACTCACAAAGTTTCTTCCATTACCATTTTCAAAGAGATAAAAAGATATGAGCGATAGAATGTGCGTTGCATCTCGATGCTTGTATTCGATAAATCATTTCGATCAAATAAGGATATTTATAGATCATAGATCAAATATAGCACAATATTCATAAATTTCATTCATAAATAACCGTGTCGCGCTGTAATTCAGCTCAAAGTTATCGAATATTCTAGCCATCGCGCTCGTTCGGTGGCATTTGAATCCTTTCGAAAGAAAAGAAGAAGAGACGCGAAAAAACATTTTAGCATGATTAAGTAAAAAAAAAGAAACTACAGTAAACAACGCTTTAGCACTCGGCAAATCACATTTTTTTCAAATGGTACCGAAATATCGCTGAAAGGGAGAATCAAAGAAACTCCGGAAGGTGAATCCACGGCCGGGCCTTGACGCCGCCCTCTGATACAAGCGCTGATCGTAAGTGCGTCTCTTCACATCTGGAAAGATTTTCTATATCGCCCCGATCCTTTTCGTTACACACGCACAATCTACACGCATACATCTCTCGTTTACATTTCACGATCTACACAATTTGAGGAGCTTTCTTACTCTTCGCGTTGACGTTTTGGCTAAAAAAAGCGACGACTACTCGTCGGAATTAATTTAATCGCGTTAAACTTACAAATCTGAGACTGGTACAATTCCGATTATCTCAACGATATGATTTAATAAATATTTTTAACTATACTTTCTACGTATTTTTAACTATCTCTCGCACGGAGTCACAAAACATTTTGATTATTAATCAAACAAGATTAAATAAATAAATTATACATATAATTAATATTAATATTGATATTAGAGATTATTTGTACGTAGATCCTATTCTCAGTTTTAGAAGATCGCATGGTAAAAGTGACCAGAATAACCAGCGCATTGTATTTCAAGTTTAAACAGAATGTTCAAAACTCGCAAATTAATATAAAGCCGACGATCAAAAATATATTTATTTGTTGAATACCATCGCGGCTGTTATTTATTTGTTAAAATTGTTCAAAATATATACTATTGCGAGAGAAGAGTGAGATAGATTTATTTCTCTCTTAATTACGAGCAGATATAAGATGCTTAAAATTATTCTAGTGCCAGGTTTCGGAAACAATTTTCGCCTTCAAGTTTGGAGAAACGTTTTAACTCCATATCATCAAAGTTACTTTTGTGGCTGAAACATAATTTCTTACCGCAGTCTCCTCACTCAGAATCATTATCATTGTCTCATCTCAGCAGTGCCTACAGCTGATATACCTACCGTCAATCAAGACTTCGTACGCTTCTGAAAGTTCCTTGAATCTTTTATTCGCCTCTTCCAAATTATCTGGATTCTTGTCCGGATGCCATTTCAATGCCAACTTTCTATACCTGCGGAACGAAAATATGCCGGATGTTGCGCTAGCGAGGCTTGTTAAAAACAACACGACTGAACCGTCATTTCGTAAGATTTCGAAATTCGGTTCAGATCATTTACAATGTCAGAAAGGCAATAGATGTCGACGAAAGGTCGATAAACGGATCGAGACTTACGCCTTTTTTATGTCAGCGCTGGTAGCGGTCCGCTGTACTTCGAGCACTTTGTAGTAATCGACCATCGTTCGGCACGTTGGGGGTTGAATTGAAGTCTAGGAAACCACCTGTCGGACAATACGAGAGAATCAATAGACACAGGAATCAACGACGGTTAAATTGCGGTATCGATTTTGATACGACACGTTGCGGTCGAGGTCAATGTCGATGTCGATGTCGCCGCGAGTACCATCATGCTTCCTCGAGCAGTTGCCGCGATAGCGATAGGCGCGATGGCGCGATTTTCACCACGCGACGATCTCCGACGTCCCGACGTAGGTTGACATCGACGGTAAAGACTTAGCGCGGGTATCGGTAACGATTTGAAATCGAGCACGGATAAAAATACGCGCGAGCGTGTCGCTAATTGCGAGCGAAACGCGCAACGACGAAATCTCGATGGCCAAACTAAAGCGCGGCAAGCTTGACGACTAAATGACTAAAGTTAGCCGAGTCGCTATCAAAAATAGTTGAAAATGTTAAGGTGGGGGTCATTACGATAGCGAGAATCGCGTTACCACCGGCATCGGCGCGCTACTCACCGGTCTTGATTCTTTCTCCCTCTCTTTCACACACACACACAAACACACATATATATATATATACACACTCTCTCTTTCTCTCTATCAATCCAATGTATCACTGCAATTCGAGGCACAACTTCAAGTCGCTTCGAGTCAAATTAAAATTCGAACCGAGAAAAAAGGGAGAGGAAGAGGGAGATGTGCACTCGCATCTCTCTTCACGATCTTTCGCCACTAACTTCAACCGATACTACTCTCGCTTTTGCGAATAACTGGCTATCTGCCAAATAGAATATCGCGTACGTATAATTTTTGTCGGAGAGAAATTTCTCGGCGCGGAGATATGACATACGGTTCATCCAAGATAAGAAGCGCGTATGTACGTGCTCTTTGCCCAGGGATAGTGAGCGAAGCTACTTGTTCGAGTGACTCACTTCACTTTGAAATTCGATTTTGGTCTACCTATGCGCACTACCTACGCACACGCGTCTCTCTCTCTCTCTCTTTCTCGCGTGCGTGCTTTCTGTCTCTGTCTTTGCCTATCTCAGGTGAAGTCGCGGCAGCATGCCCGTCATCGCGACGTGGGTGCTTCGCGACGCGACTACGTAACCGTAACATCGCGACTGAGTCGCGTACGATTGAAAACTTTTGTTTTTTATCTTTTTATCAACAATTGCTCGTTCGATCACTTATATCTCACTTCTTATCATTATCGTTATTACGAAATCTCCCGCGTGCTTCCACACGCTTTGGTAGTTTATATATACAGCGTGTTAAAAAAAAGGACTTTAAGGACGGGTTCTCATGAAATGGAGGAAAATTTCTAATAAACATGGGTAGAAGTTATAAACAGTACTTCGGTGTGATTAAACCAAGTGACCTGCTCGCTTTTGAAAACATGGCATAAAAACATCGGACTTATCTAGCCATTTTGTTTGGCAACATTTAAATAGGTCCTTCGGTGAAAGATGGATTAACGGAGTGGGCTAATCTCATGGTCTCGCCTTGATTTTTTATTTAATCCCCTAAACTTTTTTAAATTGAGATTTCTTACGGAATTATCCTACTTTAAAATTTTGAAAAAATTAAGATTTTTTTGTTTTAAAGCTTTTCTACTTTGTCGTGCCGTCTTGAAAACGTTTTTGAGAATTTTTTTAGAGAAATGAATAAATACACACACACACATTTTCCAAAATTTCTTTTTGTGTTTTATCAAGCAATGTTTGAAGATAGACTTTATATTTTTTATTAATATAAAGTAAAAAAAATTAATATTACCCTTAACCATTTAAAAAACGACACCCGATTTGTACAAACATGGGTCTTTCGTTTCCATAATTTTTCAACCCTTTAAACCAATTCAAAAATTCGTGAATATACTTTGGTATGTTTAGAACATCATATATTTTATTTTAAATGCAAACAAAATTGAGTATAATTTTTTACATATACGTTTATTTGAGAATTTAATAAATGCGTAAATCGGTTGGACATGAAGGATCCATGATTGATCAAAAAGGTTAATAATATAGATTTATTGGACCTCTATTCATGTGCACGGTTAATTATTTGCCATAATTTCAGATTCACCCAGTGAACCGAAATGAAACATTAGAAGACTTGCGGAATCAGAAGATTTCATATCGCCTTAGAAATAAGTAAATGACATTTGTTTAAAGAAAAAATTCGATTTTTACCCCTTTTCTTTTTATGTTTCAGAAAAAAATGAAAATATAAAACGGTTCTAATTCTGATGGTAGGATGTTTACTTTATAAGTCTGTGAAGTATTAGAAGAAAATCAGTCCTATCCGTGGTTTTCTCTCAATCACAGCAATCATTTCTAAAAAGCGCATTCAAAGTTCACGTTGTAATTTTAACGATGGAATCATAACTTACTCTACGATTCCGATGTCATAAACTGGACCTTCCTCCAACCTTAAACAATGCCTTCTCAATATGCAGTAGTCAATAATACGTCAATATGTCAATATTTCTACTGACACATATGTCTGTATCGCCATTTCTTTGCAACTTCACGGCGGATGTACTTGTGAAACAGAATCAAACAGAATCCTTCTCTGTTGAGTATCGATTTCCGTGGATAATCTTTTTTTTTTCGCCTGTTCACATGTTAGTTAGTCCCTTTACTTCCTTTACACCCATATTCGTTATTATTTTTATTCAGGTTACACACGTTACACACGTTTTGTCTACACTGGAAGGAAAGCGACCACAAAAGCAAAATAAAATCGGTTTTAAGCATTCCAGAAAAGCAGGGATGGTAAAACCTACTATTCAATATGAGCAAATAGTCTGAGCTACATGATCACGTTTAGGTATCGCATTGACCCTTGTGCTTGTTCCATCAATATTCCGACTTTCATAAACAACTTTGTTGGGATATTGTATGAAAAAATTATTAAGAAAAATTACTGAAAATACATTTAAAAAATCATGACTCAACAAAGCAGATTCTCTTAAAAAATAGTTTACACTATTAAAAAGTCCCAAAAGTGAAACATCAGAGAATATAAAATCAAGTAGAACAAAGGGAATTTTTTAAAAAGTATGAAGGTGTGTATGTGAAAATGGGAGGAGGACATGTAGAAAACCTTTTATAAACTTTGAAGTTCTTTTTTAGTAAAAGAAGAAATTCTTCTTTTGGAAGAAATAGTAAGCTAATCTCCGTTGTTTTTGCTGGGCGAGAGCATTTCATACGTTTTCATTTCATTGAGCAAGTCACATGCTTTAACCAAAAGACTGCAAGGGAAGTATTAATATTCAGAAAATTACAAAAACGATGCGCATTTACTTCATGCTCCTGGAGGAATAGATAGAAGCGATTAACAACGTTGGCAACTAATATATTTGAATCGTACTCGAAGAATTGTTTATAACTCCGACAATAACTTTAATTTAATTTGTTGATCCATGTTTGTTTATTGATTATTTCATGTCCACGAGGACTTTCTTCTCCCATTTCGTGAGTGCTATCTGCCTTGAGCCCTTAAACTCTTTTTAACACCTTGTATTTTCGAACGAGATGTATACCCTTCTGTTCTCGTATCGAACAATCTCGACTGAACGACCATTATTCCGATCGATCAAACTTGGGAGGGCTGATTTCGCGCGCGAGAAAACGAGCTTCGGAAATATATGTCTGTCAATTTGAAAGAGAGTACGCACATTTGCGAGAGACGTGTGAGAGGGAAGCGATTCTAGTGGGCGTCCTTATGCTCTTACAGGGAAGCGTGACGTCAGTTTTACTTATTTGGTCAGAGAACGACATATCGAAGGCAAAGGATTTTGCACGACGTTGCGAAAGCGCGTCTTCGCTTGCGCGCATCTCCTTCCGCGCGTTATCCTTGTCTC
This sequence comes from Crematogaster levior, assembly GCA_901521435.1. NCBI lineage: Eukaryota > Metazoa > Arthropoda > Insecta > Hymenoptera > Formicidae > Crematogaster > Crematogaster levior. The sequence continues at coordinate 80,152 of CABEGB010000718.1, forward strand.
GAGTACAATTCAAATGTATTAGTTAGTTGCCAACGTTGTTAATCGCTTATCTATTGCTATTCCTCCAGGAGCGCGAAGCAAATGCGCATCGTTTTGCAATTTTCTGAATATCAATACTTTCCTCGCATTCTCGTGGCAAGGAAACAGACTTGTGTTTCAAAACGAATATTTCAACATTGATTTATGTTCCCGATAAGAACAGACGTGACTGAAAGGAAACTAAAAAATTTCAACATTACTTAGTACGCTAACAGTTAAGAAATGAATTCATCTTACTCAAAGAAAAGTACTTTGTTAGGAATTGTTTTCAATTCATAGTTATATATATTTATATGTAGTTTTAGATTCATAGCCGTATCCCACATTTTACATAAAACAGAAATAAAATTACATTATAGGAAAAGACAATGAGCTTATTTTCATCCTTTTCTGTCACTCACAAAAAATAAAAATTTGAATATTAATTTGATGTATTAATATATTAAATTTAATATTAAATCGGTGTGATATTTCAAAATGTTTTCATTATCAATATATGATTATAATAAGCAATTCATTATTTTAAAAATTGTTTCTTCCAATTACCCAATATGATGCAATCTTTCAACCTTACCCAACACAATTCAATATTATTCTCCTCGATATCTTACCCTGTATTTTGTACCGTAACCTTTGCTACGAGTAAGGTTAGACAGCAAGACATAAAAGACTGTAATATAAAGCAAAAAAGTCATCAGCAAAATCATTCGACTAAGGTAGACCTGGGTTATGATACTATAAATACTGTAAATATCACATCAAACAATTCTATTACATTTTGAATATCATGTCGCATGGATACGTGCTTACCAACTCGTATTAGCCCAAGTTCTGTTTAAAAAATATATTGTTTCTAGAGCATCTTGTATAGATGCAGGAAGAATAACAAGTTTCTCACTGTACTCAAATAGAACGTCATTATCGTCATGATATTATTAAAAACGGAGTAATGGAAATAGATAAGTGAATAGATTTCTGGGATAGTCTAGTTTGCGATAAACTTGACAATAATAGCAAAATGAACCTTTGCTACATCAATAAGTTAATGTTAACCCTGGATTTACTTGTCATGACCCGCTACGAGCGCGCTTTATTAACTGAAAGTGATATCCTTCTTACTTACACCTTACACAGAGATGCTCAAAGATACTTTAGCAAATTAGACGAAACGTAGACGAGTACGTGCCTTTGGCATAGTCATTAGCTCAGGAACGGTCGCTCGAATCTATGCGTTGATGCTTGATGTGTTTACGCGAGACACGTTTCCTCGAAAACTTATTCGTTACTAGAAACCTCGGACGCGTGTAGAAATGCAGAAAGTTTATAAACAAAAAACGGACAGATGCATGTAACCATGCGATAACTGATTTCAGGATTGCATAGCACTTTGTGCACAAGTTGCCTTCGAAACTTACCGAAAATGGCTCCTGTCCGTTGCACGTTAATCGCCAATCGTACTCTTCAATCGATTTTAATAGTCTAAAGTGAACCGTTTTTATTTCTCAATCGGAAAGAAAGCACACACACATTCACAAACAAAAGTGGAGAAACGGAACAATACCATGAAGTTACCTCGACAAAGCTTTCGATACACAATGTGGACGATGTTTCAATGTGGTGCAGCTGGTATACTTGACATCAGGTGTGCCTTCACATCTGAAGTTGAACTCTTCTTAAATACGTTCTATCTAGGTATTTATGGTTAATCGTAAAGAAAATGAAAAGTTTTCTTTTTTTTAATGGATAATTATGAAATTATTGCGCGCGCGACTTATTACATTTATTTTATCATTTTATTTAACATGTCACATATGTTAGGACCTTTCAGAAACTACACTCGGGTACATTATAATACTAGAAGTACTATAGTATATGTGACACGTACTATACAACTTCTTGTATCATGACGTATCGAGTGTGGTTTGCGAACGTAGTCTAGTAACATTTTTCAGGAAAATCTAGTGCGACACTGGCGCGCACAGTATCACTAAACGCAGCCAATGAGCTTGCGGAAAGTATCCTAGTAACTCTAAAGGCATATATGCATGATGGTGATACGTTATTTGCTGGATATATTTCTGGAATTGTGATTGGTTAAAACATTATCGTGACAAGTTTTTGTTCTTGTAGCACAAACAAATTCCGATGATTGGAAACAGGTTCGAAAAATTTGTCGTTGACGCCCCAACCCTCAACTTCTGGGCTCAACTGTTAGAAGTGGTTCAAAGTGGCCGGAGTTGGGTCAGGTCAAAGGTCACCGAGGAAAATCGAGGATTGTCGAGGAAAATCGAATTACTGAGTGGATACAGGCTTATTGAATTTATCAACTCGTAAGCCGAAATAATCGAAGGACAGTGAGCCGGTGTGCTCATCGATGTAATGTGTCATTTCCGTATGCTTTACCGAGTCGGATAGAACAGTGTGAAGCTTGATACGCTTCTGAGATTCGAATAGCTAACGCGAATGTTATATCGAAATTTGTGAGTTATCTTTCACAAATATGGTAAGTCATGTTATTCAGCTGTAGTTTCGAGCTTCACTGGTTTGTAACAAGTATGGCGTTCTCTTAGACTTGATTTACGATAGGTGTAGGAAGATTTTTTTAGGCTGTGTTCGCTTTGAAAATTTACACGCTGAAAGCGTCATTTCATTCTATCTTCGATAAAAATAGACTTTTTGTAAGCATCCAAAGTAAATACAGCTTTAGTCTTGCTCAAGTTCTAAATCGTGACGTTTTTTCTAGCACTATCTTAAGCTTTGAACTTTAAATAAACTGACAATATCGTAACTGTTTAGACCTTGTTAGAACAAATTAACGTCACAGTTCGGAGCTTAGAGTTAAAAGCTACACCTGTATCAAGTTTGACAGCAGAAAATGTATGGAGTACAAAAGTTCTATTAGCGGTTTCTTAGATTTCTAAATTTCTCAAGCTAAAATGTTTTGGATTTTTCTAGCTAATATCACCAGATGCATACTGACTCACAGCAATCAATTCTAAATTGTTAATTGATAAATAATTTTGTACCGTTTATCTGATTTATTTTATAGTCGGGAACACTAAAGCCATATTTGACAGCAGTCAGGCGTACGCTTACCGCCGCTATGTGCCTGGAGAACTTCTCCTCTCAAATTGTGGAAAAACATAACAAGCCTGAAGTAGAAGTAAGGGCAAGCAGAGAACTGCTTTTAACACCCATCTTAATAAGTAGAAACGACAAGGAGAAAGTGTTGATTGAATCCAGTATAAATAGTATGAGGATAAGTATTGCTGTGAAACAAGCTGATGATCTAGAAAAAATTCTTTGTCATAACTTTACGAGATTTATGACAATGAGGGCGGAACATTTTATGATTCTTAGAAGAAAACCAGTAGAGGTGAATAACTACAAGTTCATTATAAGGTTTTGAAGCTTTCACGATTCATAATAAAAATATTTCATTTAATTTTTAGGGTTATGACATTAGCTTTTTAATTACTAATATTCACGTAGAGCAAATGTACAAACACAAAATAGTAGATTTTGTTATTCACTTTATGGAAGAAATTGATAGAGAAATCAGCGAAATGAAATTATCAGTTAACGCTAGAGCACGCATATGTGCAGAGGAATTCTTAAAAAGGGTGAGTAAAGTATCCAACTTATTCTTGATCCATATCTATTCCCACTTTGTCTTATATACTCATAAATTGAATTTTCTTTTCAGTTTTAATTCGTTTATGATTGACCATTACCAACTGTATCTGTTGAAGAATCATAGGACATGCTGCGATAATATTGTTGAGCGGATCATTGTACAACTTTTAGCAACCCAGACAAGATTAAGAGACTTTTATAAAGTATCTAATGATATGTATCTACATACCATTTAGATTGCTCCATGTTAAATGGATCAATGTGTAAATCATCATGTTTGATTTACCTCAAATCTTGTTATACAGAAATACAAGCGATATTAAAAGTATCGCTGTTTTGTGAAGAATGTTTTTTTAGGTATTTGTTTTGTGAAATGGTTATATAAGTCTGAAACCAATTTGCATTTAATGAATTGTGAAAAAGAATGACGATTTAATAATATATCATAAGTGTAGTTAGTTTAAGTAACTCTACGAGCTCAAGTATAAACATTCGTTCCAATGTAAATCACTTGACATGGAATAATTTATTGTTACTAAAATGAAAATGGTTTGCTAAATTCTTAAAAATAAGATTGTATACAGAATGTATATGAATACAGGTGTAAAGTACACCCGTAAAAAGTAGGTAGTGTGTTAAATTGAATAGAAAAATTCTGTACCATTTTACGTTTATGACAATAAATGATGAGAATTAATAAAAAGTCAGCCATGTTTGCGGCGAGACATTAGGAGTGTGTTGTGTGAATGATAATGGCTATTCACGAATGACGCACTGGATTAGCGTCGTTATTCATATAGCGCTCCTCCCAATTTCTCGCTGCGAGCATAACAACGGTAGGCTGTAACGCTAGGTTGACTTTATTGATTAATAACTGTTTATTAATTTGCTTTTCTCATTGAATCATGCACAATGATTCGCAAATCTTAATAACTCATTGTCATGATCGCAAAATGGTATAGGACTTCTGTTTAGTTCAACCTGCCCTACCTTCTGTGAATGTTATACTTGTAATCAGACATCCTGTATTATATGCATACATGTACATATATGTATACATATAAGGTGCCCCGCATAGTGTGTAACTACATTTCAGTTTAACGAGATCTTGCATACGAGCGAATGCACATTTTGTGCTGGGCATGCCTGTATATGTATGTATGTATGCATGCATGTGTTTTATCCCTGTGTAACCATATAATTTCAAAACAAAAAGTGATTGTATATCACATTCATAATTATTAGAGATATTTAGTTATGTCGTTATAGAAATTATCTTATCGTTAGATTTTATTAGTTCTTAGTTAGATTTTATTAAATACCATTAAGTAATTATAGGTGTGTTTTGCAAAAGTTTATTTTCTAAATTTGTATACTTTACATAACTTTTATACAATTCTTATAGTACATCTCTAATTGAACTAGCCTAGATTCAAATATCATAGACAAATTTCATACCAAATTTATGATTTAACAAGATTCGTCAAAATTTGTTTGAAAAATATTTGCATATAATAATAAATCGGTTAATAAATATATTATTTACTTTTCTAAGGTATTATATTATTATTTTGGAAGGAAAAAGAGAGAAATAGGAGAATAAAAAGCAAGATACATCTCTAGATAGAGACAGAGAGAGAGAGAGAGGAAAGAGTATTTCTGTACCATGTTTAAGTAAAGTTACTGATAAAATTGTTTATTACGTTTAAAATTTTCTTTAATATAATTTTAACGGAAAAGATACGGATATAATATAACGTTTTCAGACTTTAACGAAAGAATGAAAAATAATGTCCTTTGACAAAAAAGATAAGCAATTTTTTTATTTAGGTATAAAATTAATATATTCATGAAAAAATTCCAAATGCGAGTACAAAAGAGACATCTCACTTTACAATCTGTGCATATATGAGTGCGATGATCCTCAACTTTATCTCGCACATAATGTGGCACCTGAATCCCGGTCTCTAAATCCATTTTTCTAAAACAAATAATTAAAAAAAATAATAATTTTTAAATAAAAACATTCAGACATTAATTTAGAATGAAAATAGAAATACAATACTTAGAATAATTTTTACAAAATTGTCGCTTTTCAAAAAGGATAAACATGGGTCATTCGTGTCCGACTCAAAAATGAATCCGGTGCTGTTCACATAGAAACTGGTAGTCTCAATCACCCACCTCGGTCAACTACACAAGTCCTCGACGAACATTTTTTGGGAAGGAATAAGAAACGAATAAGGAATCTTCAAAGTTTCGAAAAACTTCCATGCACAGAAATCAAATATGAAATACCCATGTTTGTGGTGTAAGGGTTAAGACTCTATTTGCGATCAGTGAAACAGCGTGTCGAGAACTTGAAACGTTTTCGATCTTGAATATAAGATTGAACTATCAATAGATTGAACTATGAATATATTAAGCATGGTAAACTGTTGTATAAAATTTATACGTTGACGACGCCAATGACTCGTATAAACTTTATACATTGACAAACGTATTACGTTTGTTAAATGTTAAAACCTCCAGATAGAAGAGCTTTTCAGTTTTCTACCCGATCGATCGTCAATCATTGTCAATGATGTTCCAAGAGTTTTCCAAGATTATGCAAAAGTGCACTATGCGAGTTTTCCTTCCTCAATCTACAGATCTCTATTAAGCTGTGTTCCATTTTTCTTCAATACTTAGACTCATGAAAAACTGTGAATCGATAAACATTAAGTTTCTTTAATGCTTTCGTTCAAGACGATCGCAAGTTCTTAAGAGCAATTTTAATCAAACTCAAATTTAATCGGTGACTAATTTTTAATCAACAAAGAACTTTTTAAATTGTATAATACGACAAAATCTGTAACAGCAAACTTTTTACTTGTATAATCCTGATTTAATCTTTTTTGCTACGCGACAAGTAAAAAACCAATAATGATTCTCCATCCATGTTAATAAAATAATACAAAAAATTAGTTGATAACTTAATCGACTATTAAGCTAGACGAAGGTTGACCAAAGTTGCTTTTAACACAAAACTTTCGAGTTTTTACTATTTTGTAATAAATACGAGATACTTATTACACGGCTTATTGCATAATCCTTTTGTCTTTATTCTAATGATACATGCTTAATAATCAAGTGATACAGAAGACAGTCATCCCGGAAGATAAGTTTGTATTTTCATCATTATTTCTTGTTTCTTGTTTTGTTTTCTTTGTCGGAATCGTTACTCCTCTTATAGATTTCTTTTTATTTCTTTCGAATCGAATACTTTTAGTATATATCCAAGTTAAAGCTTTCTATTTATACACAAATATTGGTATTTTTATTTCAAAAACAGGCTTTAAAAAATTGATTTTTATTTTCGTTTTCTTTTATGTTCCGTTTCCACGCACAACACGCGCATCAAATTTTTTATTTAAATCCGTTATCTATTCGTTTCGATTTGTACGTTTCTACTTTTCGTCCTTTTGGATTATTTTCCTATATCTCGTGGTGGACTGCACTCTAACATTGAGTTTGCGCGACACTGCTGGCTTTTTACGCCGACGCCAACGCCGACGCTGACGCCGACGTCGACGCCGATGTCGACGCAGTGTTCGCGATTTGGAGTCGACGTAGTCCGAGGTTCAATGTCTTCGGGCTGGAGTCGACGTAGTCCGAGGTTCAATGTCTTCGGGCTGGGAGCTGAAAGGAACCGAAACAAGAGAGCCCTTCATCATTATTGCCATTGTGTTGTCGTCGTATTCGTGATAACAGGAACAATATTAAAATTACGCGACAAAAAAGAGAGAGGAAGAGTGCGAATTATTGATAAAGATAAAGGGAGACAAGGAGCGTGTTAGAGAGAGAAAGAGAGAGCATAGAAAGCAATCAAAATCAAGAAAATAACCGTAAAATAAAAAACGGTGAGAGAGAGAGAGAGGAGGAAACATAAAAAAATAAAGAAACCTGAAGAAAGACACCTATGGAACATCCCTACAGGCAGGAAGAAAAAAGCGATATCGAGAATAGGAAGGGGTGAAAGTCGGTAAGATAAAAACGGGAGGGAGGGAGGAAGGAAGCGTAAGAGAGAGATACGAGGAAGGGGCGACACTGTGTGTGTGGGGGAGAGTCGCGAATTGTGGCGATACGAAAGAGAGAGATACACAGGAGATCCGAAATCGAAAAGTTCACAATTGTGGCTGCAGCGGTTAGGTAGGATGCGTGTGCTTGGGTGCGGCGGCTCGTCACCACCCGACAAACGACAGTTTAGCAGTGTCAACAGCATCCGTGATACCGTCGCCAACGGCAGGCTCGTCGGGAGCGACAGCCCTACGAGAACGTTTCTCGAGAGCGCGGGATCGTTCGTAGCGAGAGATAGCGGCCGACTCGACGGGGGATTCCCAGAGAGCTTGACAACTCCGCACGACAACTGCACCACCACCACCACTGTATTGCCCGAAACTCGTCCGATAGCTCGTAAAGAAAGAGAGTTCCTTCGATCCACGTGTCTGACCCTTGGCAACTCGCGAGAGCACTCGTACCACTGTACGCTGAAAAGGGCGCTTGGTACGTGGTCTCTGCCGTTGGGACGATAACGGAGCTTCGACAACGGACCCCGCGCTTCGTCATCCGAATTAAACTCTTCTTCCGCATACGTAACGACCATCGTTGGATTTGGGCGTTAAAACGCGGCGTCGAGTGGCGTCAGACCCCGGCGGCAGGGTCGAACCAGCTCCAGCCTGGCTCTCAGACAGCGTTCAGACTACTCATGTTCATTCCGGATACTCTGAGAAGCTGCATGGTGGAACCGGATGTTTCGACTTACCTGCAGGCTCCTTCCGTCGGACAGGTGCTTAGATTTCTAAAACCTCTCATTTACACTTGTTACTCGCCAACAACTCGATTTTGCTATTTCGTGTATGTGCCTTTCCGCTGTCATCCGAATTTGCTTCGCTGATCGCTACTTTTTACATATCAATATTTTTTACGTCGAAAAAAGTATGCTGATCATCCGAGTACGCGAGTTTAAATACGTGCGTTCGGTGCTCCATCACTTTATTTACTTCTCTGTGTGTGTGTGTGTGAGAGAGAGAGCGCGCGCGCGCGTGTGTGTGATCGAGCTACGAGATATTTTGTGATACATACATAAAATCTCGTCGGTTTAATTTTCGACGGATAATTCTGTGTATCGCGATTAATTCGTACGTGTGTACGTGCATGCGCGCGCGCGCAAGAGAGAGAGAGAGAGAGAGAGAGCGTGTGCGTACATATACATGTACATATATACTGCGCACATCTCCAATCCAACATATTTAATGCTCTCCTTTTTTATCCCAAACTTAAAATTTGATTCGAAGTCTCAAACATACCCGAAACGCAAAGTGAAATCGCAAGTTTGATCGATCGAACAAATTTGAATAAGCATGAAAATAAGGAGAATCAACAAAGGAGATGCAGGAATCGCTTGATGTCGCGTTGCGTCGCGTCGCGTCAGTTCGAGGGTAAATCTAGTAAGCTAGGACAGGGGCTATTAATAACTGTTTAGGGTGCCGTACCTGGCCGCCGCGCGCGCGGTACCGTCCGCGTCTTGATACGCGCGTCCCGACGATCGGCGTCTCAGTGTCGTCGCGACGACCGATGCTGCATTCACTGTTGCGTCAACGGCGAAACGTAGTCGCGTACGAGCCCGCGGAATCCGAAACAGCGCCCTCCTTCGTAATTAACGTGGCCAACTTGTCTTCATAACTGAAGTAGCGGTTTGCGCTTGGAAAAACAAGTTATTTCAACAGTTAGCTCGTTACCTCGTGCAGGCGCTACAAAAAGCTACCAGTGTTCCTTCAAAATCATCCATTCGGTCTGCGCTTCGTCGGAGCTTCTACGCTGAAATGGCGCGGTGCAGCGTACCTCTCGAGAGAACATGGGAAAACTGTACCGTGCGCTTTATATAGAGCCAGATGCTCGAGACTGATATACCGGATTCTCGCTACTCGAATTTGCGTGGGCGAATCAACGTGTTAAATTTGTTAATTTTATTTACAGCTACAGTCTCGTTGACTTGACCGCTCATTTTTCATGCCGATCTTGTGCACTCTTGCCGCGCGCTTTCTCATCGAATCGATGCTCGCGATTCGTTATTTACCGTGGCCCGTTCTTGCAGCGGCACTCTCTCTCTAACACTTATTACCGTTGGATAGAGACTTTTTTGTTTCTACGATCGGCAAAAATCACCCGCATTGATCCCGATATACATCGAGATGTTTCATCGATTGTGACTCGTGAGTTTTTTCAAATGAGTTTACTCCACGCGATATTGCGCGAGTAAGAACAGAAGAAGAGGAGGAGAAGGCGGAGGGGAAGGGGGAGAGGGGGCGGTCGTGGAGGAGGAGGGGGGAGGGGAGGAGGAAGAGGGGGCGGTGGTGGCGGAAGAAGACTCTAATTTGAGTTCGCGAATCGCTCGTACCTGACAATGGTACGTTTCCCGTGTGTTGACCATCGTTTTCCGGGAGTGATTCACTTTGCGCTTCTTCCCGCTTGGCTGCTCGTCGGTTTTTCGCATGAATTTTCTCGCGTGAGAAATAACAGTAAAGAAAGAGAAAAGGACGAAATTGAGAGAAAAAAAGGAAGAAAGAAACGCGAGAGACGCGTTGGAATCGTTTTTCTTTGACTTCTCGCGCGCTTGCACCTCCCCCAGATATCCCAAAGTTGGTCGCGCGTTCCTCTCCAATGTGTTTTTTTTTATCCTTGCCGCGATAACGAGAGTGTTTAACGTTTCTGACTCTGACTCGTTGGTCCCCGAAAATAACAACGTTACGTAGACAGCTGGACACGCGTGGAAAACCGCGCGCGCGTCCGTAAAATCATCCGTAAAACGTCCGTGAGCGACGGTTTTGTCTCTTCCATCAGTTGCGTTCGTTTTCCATTATTTTCATCGTTCGTTCCTTCATTCATTCATTCATTTGATAACTGAACGCATCTGATGGACGCTCTGCGTCTCCGATGTCTGATGTCTGACGAGACCCCGAAGAAAAGAGCGCGAACGTACATCTCAATATACTTCTCCTTCGATTTCTTTTCCTCTTTTCATCGCGAGCAAACGTCTCGACAACCCGAGACGAGATCTCTGGCGTTTTCAATCCTTAAAATTTTTAACTGTGGCGAGTTTAGGGAAGCTCTCCTTTAAACAAGTCTTAAGGTTTGAAGGAACCCTAAGTAAGATTCTCAATATGGGATGGTTTTCCTTGAGAAAGAATCGTCAACTCGGTCTTAACGTTAGAGATCCCACTTCGAGAGGACGGTCGCTCGCTTAACAAATGTCCAAATGACTTCACGGTGACAGCGTTGATAAAAATTATGAGGTATTATCGTATGACTGATACAGAGCGCGCAGAACGTACGGACGCGACAGCGTTTATGGAAACAGTGTGCCGCAAACGGCAGACCACCGGCATTGCAAGCGGCTCCTCGACGGTGTGAGACACTTTTTCAAAAGTGCAAATAAATAGATTTGTCGAATAATAATTATCAAGTACGTGAGGAGGAAGAAAAGTGCGCGAGTTTCCGGGAGTCTGGGTTGATTCTTGTGCGCTCGGCTACTCGCGTAGATTTTAAGTCGCGCGGAAGCCAATCGCTCCTTTTCTCGAGGTCCGATCGGTACAGATGAGGTCGCGAGCAATCCGCAACTGTGGCGCGAAGGAGTATCGGGGTCTTCGCAATCGTTACTGCGAGGATCGCTGTATCTGACAGCTGGACGCTGACAGGAAGGACGGATAAACAGTAGTGTGCTACAGCGGCTGCGGTTTGCGAATACTCGATGGTTTGTTTGTATTCTTTAACAGTTTATTCGTAGCATTCGAGATACGCACCATGAGAAGATTCATTACGAATAGAGGAGAAAGAGAAAAAGAGGGGGAAAGAAAGGGAGGGAGAGGAGAATTTAATCGTTTAAACCATTAAGCATCCATTATTAAAAATATCTATCGTTCCTATCAGACGTTTTAATGTTTTAATTTGGTATTAAATGAATCGCAAAAATAGATTTTATTTAACGTACGTAGGCAAAAACCATAAATCAAGCAAAAGCGAGTAGGAAATAAATATTGCCAATAAAGTAAAAATAAAAGTTTATAAAAGAATGATTAAAAAATTAAAAGAAAAAGGATGAAAGAGACGGAAGAATTACTTTTTTACTAAGTACATGTGAATTATTATAAATTATTCAATCAGAAGTTATAGCGTAAATTTATAGGCGTTAACAAAAATCAACATAGCTGTCTTACACGAGTCTCAATTTTCATTTTATTGAGTGTAACTTTGCTATCTATCATTTTATATTTCCTTTCGCTTTTTCTCTGCTACACTTTTTCTATTACACTTTTCTCTTTAGCAAGGTTAAGTAGATTAAATTATTCTTTATAATAACATTAGCTAAACGGTCACTAAATCCGATAGAGACTCTTTTTAAATTAAAAATAACGGTTTCTTTTAGTAATTTTATTCATATAAACTTTTATTCATATAAAAATTTATGTCGAGATAAACATTAAGAGAAACAATAGATTTCATACACTTTGTTCACTTTAATTTGCAGTTTTGTGTACACACATAAATAACAGGATAAATAACACACGTTTGATGTATTTGCCTATTCTGTTAACAAAGATATTTCAAGCTATCAAGGCTAGTTGAATTAGTAGTTTGGGATATCATTCGTGTCATTTACTTTTTTTACTCTTGCGTGAATTTTTCCACCAATATCCATGATTTACAAAGCTTACAATTAGTATTTTCATGATAGTTGAGAATTGCATGTGTAATTGAAAACAAACACTTTCAACCTGCGAAATCCAAAGCTTATATAATGACAATCTTATGGATATATATGGACAATCCTATGAAAGAAATAAACATTGTTTGATTGCAGGATGAGTTCCATCCATTTATCGAGGCTCTTCTACCATTCGTGAAGTCTTTCTCGTATACATGGTTCAATCTACAAGCTGCCAAGAGGCGATACTATAAAAAACACGAAAAACGGATGAGTTTAGAAGAGGAACGTCAATGTAAAGAGGAACTTCAGGTAAAGGATTGTTTGAAATTAATCTAATAAAATCTAATAATTTTTCTTTCACTTTTTAACATTTTTTGTTAGTATATATATAAATTACCAAATTGGTTCTCGCTTAATAATTAATTCAAGGCAAAGATTGCGTGCGTGTGTCCATGTGCACGCACATTATAAATTAAACGATTACAAAACTTAATTGCAAATAGTGAATCTTTCGATTAAATTTTCCCCAGTGCCCGTTTGATAGCACGTTTGCTTATGCTATCGGCCCGTTGCTTCTCTCCACCATGATTCCCATCCTCCTTCGCGACAGCGTTCGATCAATATTTTAATTTCGCGATGTTGCGGTATTTAGTGAAAGAGCGGCCGATATTAACTAGTGGCGCATCGACGTTTCTTTTTCCTCTATTTTCCAGTGTTTTCGGACCATTTCCGAATGCATCTGAAGAATGAGTCTCGTGCAAATTCATATTGCTAACTGTAAACCAAAGAATCTTTATGCATTTGGCGACAAATTTCGCATGAGGTGGGAATATCTCTTGCAGCAGGTAGAATTTCATCTAAATTACGTTTAAATTCATCTCGCAATCGTTCGCTTATGACAATTTGCTGGTTCGATAAACATATAAATAAAATGAAAGAAGAGGCTCATTGGCCAACGCACACAATGTACATCCTCTGTGTATAAACACTAGCACGATGCGGTTTTTAGGAAAAAGTAGCTTTGCAGACTACAAGAGTGGCATAGAAATGCGTTCGTTTGTTTGTGGATCTAATTAGAATACTTAGCTGGTATGAGAGACCCAAGCTTTTATCTTTTGAATCTTGATTGTGGGTCGAGCGACGTAGGATTATAAGTTGCGAAACAGCCTCTTTTAAAGTCTAATTGTCGAATAGCGAAACAAAAAAAGTGTCTGGTCGAAAGACACGATAATCTCACGTAGCTATTTGACTCAACTCGATTGTTTCAATTACAAAAGTAATAAGATATTTTTGTGTAACGTCTCATCGTTATTTGGTTCCATTGAAAATTAATCATCAATCGCGTATCACGTACATTTTGTAAGGGTACAGACACGGCGTATTAATATACATTGGAGAAAGAAATCCGGGAAAAATGGATGTGGCTGAAAAACAACAAGAAATACGAGCCAGACTACGCGGAACGTGAGTCTGTCATTTTCTCTTAATTTCGAGACAGACCGCAGTACGATATCGACTACTTAAATTCGGGTGTAGTGCGCTGTGAGGGACCGAGACGAGCGAATAGTACGAGCAAAAAAAAGGTAGGAAGTCAGAGCAAAAGAAAGAAGATGTGAGCAATGGACGGATAGATGGGGATAAACCAGAGTGGGAAGAGGATGCGCGGTGCAGTACGATGCGACCCGGCGCGTCGCTCGCAAGAGGAAGGAAGAGCGTATATATGCGAGAGGAGTATGTGCGCCTCGGCGAAGGGTTGAAAGGGTTGCGGTAGATTGAGAGAGTCCGTGCGAGAGAAGCAAAACGCTTGGAAGGATCTAGAGTGAGAGAGGGAAAGACAGACGAAAAGAGAAAGAGAGAGAGGGGGGAGGGAGGAGGGAACACGAGGGAAAGAGAGAGGGTGGTACCAACACTCACGAGAAGCATCGGCTATGTGAGCGTTGCGCACCAACTTTTCGGCAATGAGGATGAGTTGCGAGAGGAAGGGGTGGCCGGTCGGTTTGGGGTGGTCGAAAATGATGTTGGAGGACGTAGACATGTAGCGCATACGCCGTCGCGACGGAGGCTGCGGCTACCCGGCGCCTACCAACCACCATCTATAATCTCTATGCAGATATCGATTTTCTACCCTGTATTTCCTAAATTTATGCAAACTAGCAACGCGCTATCCTTTCTATCGTACCGTTCGTCGCTCGCATTGTCACCTTTCCGGCTCATTAACCGGAAACTACACGTAACGGAACTGTGGATTCGCTTTCATAGATCTTAATCGTCGTTCATCCAAAGGGAATAACAGAGGCAATAAATTAATCATTTTGTAAAATGAATGATTCTGTTTTTCCAATACCCGGTGTTCTCGATACTACGATATACTAAAACGAATCTAATCTCTATGATAAAAATGAAAATCTCGATACATTTGTCCTTTATCGTCCGTATTAATAGACGATACGGGAAAACGGCTTAAGGCATTTCGATCGATAATTACCAGATGTACTGTTTCAGTCTTAATGAAATAGCTTCGTACTATAGTGTCACAGTGTTTCCTTTTGCGCATTGCTGAGATTCATTTCAACTTGCATATAAATGTTTAAACGCGAAACGACCCTTCTTGCGCAAGAATCCGTGATTTACGAGAATCTAAAAGGTTACGCGAGACCGTGTGTCGCGAGTCTGTGTTATATTGCGAACGTCGCCAAAACAAATACGGTCACGAGTAAAAACGCCGTTAGAAATTTCCAGTGGATCTCAGGACGCGCGGATATTCGATATTCGCACGTCGTTTCGTGACTGTTAAACGAAAATTTGGAACTACGTGTTGTTTGTACTCGACGAGGGCTACAAAACACAGGAGAAAAGTAAAACGGAAGTGTTGCTCCTCAAACGAAAGAGGAAAGTACAGTGAGCGAGGGTCGTCGATTTCAACTTTGGTGCTTTCGGTGATTCGTATTCAAGAAAGACAGCCGATGCTCTTCGATTCGAGAGATAGTAATATCTACGGCGTTGGTTTTACGTTGGTCTCGGAATATTGCTTATAAAGAAATTGCGAAATCGCTTTGTTCGCGTAATAACGTAAAGGGTCGAGCATATATAACATGGTTGGGAAGTTTGCCAAATTAATAAATATATTCCCAGACTCTATCTATCCCACTTGGAATTTTCTTTGTTCTTTTCCGCGTACAACTAATTCTTACTATCTATCGATCAGCTCAAACTGACATCAATCTCAAATACGATTTTTTATTTCTACTGTACGATGACAGATTTTGATTTCATCTTCTTTTTTACATACATTGCAGATATATAGTAGTTTAGTTGCCACTTTAATCAAACGTTTTCTTCATACATTATGAAAATACTTTAGTGTTTTTCTATTTTTTGTTCTCTTGCTTTCTCTTTCTTCTGTCTCGCTGAACAGTTGTATAGCTCTTGAGACAAATTTTATATTGAATGCAAATGCATTATCCGTTGCCTCGACAATGTAATATGCCTTTTGTTTCCATATTTAATAAACAACTTATGAACACGAAGTTTTATAGCGATTTAGCCTCGAGATTTAAGATCGTGGAAGACGGAGTATCAAGAATTGGAGCGGTGATAAAATTAATGAAAGAAATGTGTACATCTCGAGGAAATCGTTGTGATCCATCTATACATACATAACACACACACACACACACACACACACACACACACACACACATCTACACATTGTTACGCTCGCATGCTGTTCGCACACTCCCGAACTCTCGGAGACATAAAGATTTACGTGAATAAGGGTAGGAAATTCGTTTATTCAAAGCTTTACAGAAATCTTTCTCAACGCGTCAAAAACGTCCGTTCGACAAAACGGTTCAGGACACAAATCCATGACAAACAACAACCTGTCGTTTGGGAACACCGCGCGTCTTCTTTCCAGCTTGACATAACGGCTCGAAATCAAAGGTCGTCTCAGTGCGGGCGACAGTGTATGAAACTTTCACTACTTATTCTTCCGATTTGAACATAGGTTATATAGCACTCTACCATGACTAGGAGCGAAACAGTAAACAAAAATGCAAATTAGGTCAGCATTTTTTTCTTATTTCATGAAATGTTGACCAAATATGAGAACTACAGTAAAATGATGTATAAGAAGTGAAACGAGCTTATCATTTCCTACAAAAAAGTCTCAGCGGAAACATGTCAATAATTTACCCATAATGCTTTTAATATTTTTAATACAAAAGTATTATAGTAGGTAACTTACTCTATTTAAAAAAAAAAAAAAAAAAAAAAAATCGTTCTACAGTAAAACAACGTAAGTTGTTAACAATTTCTCCTCAGGGTTAATACATATATAAAATAAAACGTCTCTATGTTCTCCATAAATTCCTGAATTCTTTGACCGATCTAAACTCAATTTTGCACAGTTACTCTCTCTAGGACCGTGCAGAAAATATAGATTATCGTGAAACCTGAACACTCTACCCCCTCCTGCTGATTTTCCTTCATTCTTTTACTTTGTAACACAGGTGTCGTCGAATAAGATTCGCCCGATAAGATTCGATAATGATCGATTCACATCTCTTCTAGTCCAAAATAAAATATTAAAAAATAAAATAAAGTCTATTTCACAATAGACATTTGGACTGATTTAACTGGATTGCTTTTTGGACATTGTTCTGCATGTCACACTTCGTTAAGTGACACTTTGTCAAATAAAGGGAAAGACACCGAAAGGATGTAAGCGCAATCGTGTGAAATTAACGATGCGGTCGGGATTGCCGCGCCTTCAGGATAGCGCATGTACGCATGTCACGATATTATGCGTTCTTGGTACAATTCCCGTGAACACGGCTTTCCTTCGCATTCGGCATACCTGATATCGAGTATACGCAGAATGCACCGTAAACACGCGACGCTTTCTCCAGTGAGGAGCAGACCACAAATGCACCTCTTATCCGCTTCATTCGCGAATGCGCACGAGGGCGCGTGTAAGCGTGCAAGAACGTGCCTGACATTTTATCCACGCGCGCCCGCGCACGAAATATCGAAACGTCCGTCGATGTGTAGCCGCGTCGTCCCATTATTCCTCGACTACCCTCCGTCAATCCGCGAATCGTCAAGTTAATACCGTTAATTATACACTCTCATCGTTAAGCTGACTATTAAATTTTTAGGGTGGTGTTCAATTGACTTGTACCGTGTTATTATCTTTTCCTTTTGTGTAATTATTAATTTAATCGTTAATAGATTGATAGATCAATTTTTCTGTTAAAAATTTCTTTAAAATTTTATTTTGTTATTGTTTAATTTTATATCAACCGTTTAATTAAAATTAATTGTTATCGATTAATTGCGATAAGTTGGAACTAACGAATGGGCTCAATACACTGATTTGCTCCAAATCAATGCATATGATCATTTTGAATCATATTAATTAAGTTCTTGAATATTCGAAAGTCTTGAATGTTTTAAAAATTAAATTTAATTCACTTTTTCTTAAATTTTATTATACTTTTTTATTATTTTATATGTAACATTTCAGAGTCATCCTTCATTGTACACGTAGACATAGAAAACAATTTCATGTTTGAGAATTTGTTTCAATTGTCTAACTTTCGAAACCTTGATCTCCGATATTAAATAAGTAATTTGAATCTTTGGATGATGAAATTGTTGGAAAACTTTGAAAAGAAGAACTTGACCCTCCATCGTTAAGCTAGAACACGTGGGCTAGAGATCTTCCGCCTCCTGTCGTGTGTACGTGCATGGCAAAACGGACTAGGCGAGATAGATCGCGCACACAGTACGCTTGGATGCATTCCACGCACTTTCAATGCATTTCTCAGGGTTCTTATGCATGCGTGTATTTACTATTCTGAGGGTGACAGAGGTCGTATGCGTGTGCTGCATATCGCGGACGGTCTCCTCGAGCGATTGTCGCTGGTCACATTCTCGTTTGCGTACAAACGTTATAAACTCAATGAAAAATCCAGATCCAACGTCACTGACACAATTAAACCAAATCGAAACGTGTTAAATGAATAGCGTTTTTAATTTGTTCCAAGTGTTTTCGACATTTATTTAAATTCTCAACAAAATACATTGCTCTCTGCAAACTACATTGGACACATTGAACGCACACAAATATTTTTTTTTATCAGGAAAACGTGACCATTATGTACGTAATTACGTGTTAGATTACGATAGAAATTGATCGTCAACGACAATTGTTAATGGTACTTTCGTGCTTACGATTTACGATGCTTTTCCTTTTCTTAGAACGAGAAGCTAGAGGTAAAACAGAAATGGGCCTCACGGCTTCTTGGAAAGTTACGGAAAGATATCACGCAAGAATACCGAGAGGACTTTGTGCTGAGCATTACGGGAAAGAGACCAGCGATGTGTGTTTTGAGCAATCCTGATCAAAAGGGCAAAATGCGTCGAATTGATTGTCTTCGTCAAGCGGACAAGGTAAGTCCGGTGAATGGGATTTATGTATGCTTCCACATCCTTATTCAATTATATTTTACCAAACGAATTTTTGTTAAAGAGAGATAAATAAAGACATATCGATATTTGATAGTGAGAGCTTTTACGAATTTTTATGCTTTGATCATAACGATCTCTGTTCGACATCTCTGTGATAGGTATGGAGGTTGGACTTAGTTATGGTGATCCTTTTCAAGGCAATTCCATTGGAATCGACGGACGGTGAACGGCTCGAGAAAACTGCGGAATGCGCGCAGCCAGGACTTTGTGTCAATCCTTATCACATTAACGTTTCCGTCCGGGAATTGGATCTCTATCTTGCCAATTTTATCACGAGTCACGGTAAGAAAGATTACAATCGATAATACGTCGCGATTGGACGTCGATCTGAATGATACATTTGAAAGTCGATCCGCTTGAGAATTTTGATCGAATCTAATCTCAGAAAGCAAATACACTCAATTCTCTTTTTATACAGTTTTTTAAAAATAAATACAGTTTTCGAAAAATTTTTGTAATTTCTTATGTACGGACTTAATTTTAATTCTAATGATAAATTAGTGAAAATTTTTCAATCAGACACATATCTCCTCATTTATTTAAAAAAGTGTGTAATAGCAAACAGATTAAATTCTTTATCATCATAGCTCCAATCATATTTTGCTCGATTGTCATTATTAATCGTCATTCGATTGCTATTCTCATACGTTGTTTATTCTTATTCTCTTCAATCTCAGGCGAAGAATAGTTTCCAATATACAAAGCATATAGTGAAAAGCAAAAGTGGAAGTGAAAATTAAGTGAAAAAATGGAAATTGTCAGTTTTTTTCAAGTAACTCGATTTCTTTTTAAAGTAAAAAAGAGAATTGGGCGTATAACACTAACATCTACATATATAATTAATTTATGCAAACATTCATTTATCACGTTTTTATTTGTTTTTACAAGTTATATTTCTCAATACTTATACTATGTATAAGCGTGACTTCTTTGACCTCATAACGTGCTGTTAAAGCGAAACGAAACGTAGCGTAGCTAATGAGAATCTATACTTTGGGTAACGCGGAGACAGCCGCGCAATCAAATTATCAAGGTGACGATGTGACACAGTCTTTCTCACTTGAATTTTTCAAACAATAAAATTAAAGCGAAACGAATGACGAGGAACGGCAAACATTGACGTTTGCTATCCCTCTCTTTTTTCTCTCCCTTTTAACATTTACAGAAAACGATGATACTTTTGCACTTTATTGTTTATATAATAATTAACTCTCAAAACACACTTAGCTATATATTCAAATCTTCGTTGGTCCGATGCAAAATACAAGAAAGAAAATATGGGATACTGGCAATATCACTAATGTAGTAATCTCGCCGCTAACATTTTTTAAATAATTTTTTCTTTTTAACATCCATAACTGACATAGTTAATCTGAATATAAATTATTTGATGAACAAATGTTACAAACAAAGAGATACGTAAATATTAAAAAAAAATAATTCACGCAATTTCCCTCATGAAAGTCATGATTTTTCTTGTCTGTCGTTTGTACCAAATATCTGTATCAACGTCGTACAATATCCGTGTACAAGTAGAGGCAACGCATGTTCCTATATATATTATTGCGTGTTTGTATGCGTATCTTTCGTGTGTCTGCACATCGACGCGAGCGGTGTGCCGAATGAACATGTAAAGAAAATGTGCACGCAAGCGCGTGACCATGCTTGCCACTATATGCTCGCTCTATAAATAAATAGGCAACGGACATCTTTAGCGAGAGCTCACACAGCTTTGCTTATACGTTGATTTTCTTTCATGCCATTGAAAATACCTGAATATTTTTGTACTTGTGTGAGGATTCGTCGTGTGCCATTCCAATTGATTTTCAAATGTTGAAGCGATACGTAGTATTTCAAGAGAGAAATGTACTTGAAATAGATGAAATGATATAAATTTCGAGTAAAGGTCAGATTTTACGAACAGATTATAATCTCTTCACTTAAATTTAAGAAATAAAACGATAGTCGGTTTTTAACAGTTTGTGATCTACGAGTGTAGCTTTGCTTTCTTGCGACGGACAATTTTAACAAAATTTGCAAAATTTGTCTCGCAACATTTTATTTTAAACATACACGTATAATAAACATAAAACATATTTTTGTAAATGCTTCTAAATTGATGTAGATTGTTGATGGTTTTTTAAATATGATTTGTGTATATATGGCTTGTGTCACAAAACGAGAAAAATACTAACTTTATCACAATGCAATATTATAATTGTCCAGTTTCCTTTTACGTGTACTCTTTTTTTTTACTTGTCTCTCACAGGATTTATAATAAAACTCAGTTTCTATCGGCGCACGCCTTTTCACCCGTCTCGATCCACTCGAGAAATCGCTGTAGGTATATACCGGACCCTCGAGTATTTCGGTGATACGTTGCGTAATGAGATTTGCGTAAAACGCGATGATTCTAAACGCCGTGCAACAGTAGAAACGTTACACGCTTTTCGTCAAAAGAGAAGTTTAATTTTTTTTATTTGATTGGAAGCTTTACATAATTTTCTTGACACAGTTGTACAAACATCGATTTCCACTGTTCGACTTCTGAAAAATAAAGTGGAGAAAGAAAGAAGCACGCTATTACTTATCGTCACAAGTAAATTAATTACTTTTCATTAATCGACCGCGTTTGTCACATTTTTTCTGTTATAGAGGTACTTAATGGCATCTGCAACGCTAGCAAGGAAGAGGACAGGCGTCGAAAAGGTACCCGCATAATTTCGCAGTTCGCATTTGTACAATTATATCTATTTCGCTCGTCTCGAGAGAAACATTCACGTACGCGCTTTTGGTTGACCATTTTTCAAATTTTATCCAACATATATCCAAACTCACATATACCGGGTTTTAGTAGATCTGATTAGATATTAAATATTGTTCGCTGGGTTTTGTTCCCAGGTACAGGGTACCATGAACTATATAATGGTGTCGTCTGCAATGATACGATCCTCGCGACAGGTGTCTTCAGCTCCAAAGAGCTCTGGATGCTTTCAAAAGGTACGACGCTACAATTCTCATAGATTCGAATTCAAGTTTTCCCGTTAATCGCACGCAACTTGACTTTAGTGGCCTTACACGGCTACCAGATTAACATTTTTCCAAGATATTTCATAAATACGCGATGATTCCTCTGTGGATGCTTTCGAAAGGTGACGAACAGCTCAATGCGAAAGACCTTTTGAAAGCATCCAGAGCTCTTCTGAGCTAATCCTAATCCTGATAATTACAAACGTCACATACTTTTCCGCTTGAAAAAAAAAGTATATTATCATATTTCTATAACAGGGATACGATATAATGTCTCGTGGTAAGTCTATGAAAAGTTTTGAACGCTGCAGCGGGTCGTTACCCCCTTTGGAAAAGTTACATGCGAGTTCTCAGCGTGGATTCATCATTGGCAATCTCAATAATAACAAACTGTTCTGAATGGCAATACGCCATTTGTTGGAAATCGGCGATGATTCAAGCAAAAACTGTCGTTCGCTCTCCTTCGAACAACTCGGTCGAATTTTATATCCAATATCTCCTTTTAGACGCGAGCGTGTAGAATCAAGAATTTCTTAATTTTATATATAGGTATTATTACATACATATATACTGATTGTCTTTATTTCAGTGCAGCAGTACTTTTAATGCCTCGTGCGTTTATTATACGTGTATTACGTTGTGTGCGCGTAGCTCGATAGCTGACAATGAGACAAAATTGCTTTTGAAAATAATTCTTGGGACATTTTTTTTCCTCTTTCTCCCTCTTTTCTCCTTTTCTTCCCCTCCACGCACAGCCTTTCTTCTCCTTTCCCTCCCTCTCCTTTTCCTTCCCCCTCCCCCTTCCCCCGCCTCCCTCCCACCCTCCTTTCTTTTGTCTTTTCTTTCTCTCGTTTTCTCGTTCGTTTTTTGCACGGAAGCGCCGTTTTCGCGATCGTGCCCGCGGAGTGCAAGGAAAACGAAAGACACACGTACGAGCGTGCTAAGAATCGCAGCTGCTAATGTGCGTCTGGTTTCAGCGTCCATACTGCATGACCTCAGCGACATGCAGCCTCAAATAAACGCGATCAAAATAGAGCACCCGCCGTACTACTGCAGCAGCTACACCCCACCATCAGCAGCGACGACTGCGGATCACGTTCAGCCAGCGGCTAGCTTCAGTGAGTTTCAAAATCTGCCTTTGCCCTTATTTTTAGTAGACAGAGTCGGGGTCGAGCGGTAGCCGCGGCTCGCCATTAGGCTCGCTAAACTAGTTCACATCGTATAAACGGAAAAATCTCGGGACGTAGGATGGCGAAGAGGGGGAGAAAGAGAGAGAGAGAGAGAGAGAGAGAGAAAGCGAGGGAGGAAATTATTTCGTTTAGAATATAAATGCTATGTTTATAATATAATGCTATAATCTACAATGTGCTCTTTAGTTTCTGTTTCCTGCTTTTTGCCTTTCCACGCACTGTCTTACCAACAATCGTGTTTTTTTGTCATGTGTTTTTTGTCTCTTTCGAAATTTATCAATTTTTATTTTGGATAATAGAAAACGAAAAAAAAATCGTGTAGTACGACAGTATCGCGATCATGGCGCGAAATATGACATAATCAAAAAATAACATGTCAGACAAAGAAAATAAAGAGATTCGAATAAAGCTTTTTGTAAAACTTAAAATGCTCGTGATATAAGAATGGAACTATGAATATCAGACGTGGTTGGTCTACGTAATATTTTTCTTTAAAAATTCAAGAAGAACAAACTGGGTGGTGATGTTTCTCAGCTCCATGCGACAAAAATACAAGAAACAGAAGACAAAAAGCAAAGGACGCGAAACAAGAGCATATTGTAAATTACCTTAAATATTTTTCCATTGATTCAGTGGAAATCTCGATTATTCGTCTTTTTTTGATCGCAAATATCTGAAAAACGAAAAAGCTATATTGCGCTGATCCTATTAATTATTGTTATTATTTTTTATATTCTTGGATTAATTTTTCTTGTCTTAGAGATATATTAATTTTATCTCCATATATATTTTCTTAACATATACATATATAGATGTATACATTCTCGATACGAGTGTCAGGCAAAGACGAAAGTGAAAGAAGAGAAAAGATGAAGTTACTTGTGTGCCTAAATTGTTTTGATCAATTATATGTCTTATCAACATATTTTTTCTTTTGCCCCTTCTGCAGATGTTTTTCAGTTTTGTACCATAAAGATGAAATATTCCATACAACAAAGAGAGCTTGCAGCTACATTGCAACGACGTTGCAACGTTGCAAATTGCAATGCAATTACAAAGACATTGCAAAGATATAAATTCGCAAAATATTAGCGGATACATATATTTATAGTAACATAACATATTATTAATATATCAGAAATTACAAAATCGAAATTCCATAATTTAATATAATATATTTATGTATGTCCAAAATTTAAGTCTTATTTGTGTTTACGGACATATGAACATAAACTGAATTTAAAATACGTTCGTGAGACAGTGTTATCTGGATCCATTTATTCTGGTTATTTTTATAATAAATAATATAGATGTTTAGTAAACTGTCTATAAAAAGTTATACATGGATATATAATGGATACACTTTATTAGAACACTTTATTAAAAATTTTTGTTCTATGTAGGAATGCATTGTTGCAAATTCATTACATTGGAATATTCTTGCAATGTTTCGTTGCAGTCTTCCTAAAGGTGGACATTTTAACGTTGCTGTAATTTCACAGCAATGGTGTGGCAATATTTGCAGTGAATTGCAATATTGCGGTGAAAGATTCCTGCAATATTTTGCAATTTTTCGATGCTATATGAGATATAAAAAGAAGAAACCAGCAAAAATTTGAAAAGAACAATCCTAACTTCTAACTTTATATCGTGTTTTGTTTTACGATTATTTTGCAAAATGTTTTAGATTTTCCCTTTGTCGCTTGAAAATGTCGAGCCATGTCGCTCCATGTTGATCCACGTATTCTTCGTTCGTAGGTCCTCCACCGGTTCATCAATTAATAAGGAACGATAAGACTGAGAAGCCGCCGACAGTCACGGTTTCGAGTGCACCGACATTTTCGTCGGTTCTCAGGCCGGAAGATGGACACCGAGGAATAGAATCCCCGCATTCGCAAACGGGTATGTACTTGTTTTTCAATTTTCGCTGGTTTTCTACAAATTTTCGCTGGTTTTCTACTCTCTCTCTCTCTCTCTCTCTCTCTCTCTCTCTCTCTCTCTCTCTCTCTCTTGCTCTTGCTCTCGCTCTCGCTCTCGACAACGTTGCGAATCACTCGAATCTAGTTGCCATTGCCGATGATTCATATGAAAAGGGAAGGACAGACGAGATAAATGTATATTCAAATACTAGGATTGAATAATTTACTAAAATTGCTACAAAGTAGACTCTTTCCAACGATGAAATTTTTTTATAGATCAAATTTTTTTTTTTAAGAATTTCTTAATATAAATTTTAAATATCGATGACATCAGTCTCAAAATGTTACGCTCGTTAGAAATGAAAAAATATACGTGGACAATTTTTGCGATTTGTATTAAAAGAAACCATTTCAATTGGATGAGTCAGGCTTGTCAAATTATTGAAAATAGGTTGTATATAATACCCAGCGATATTAAAACAAATATTCTGGAATGTTGTTTAAATTATACTTGCAAGCCTACTTTATCGAGCTAACAGGCTAAAGTTTCATTGATGCGAGAAGAAGTTATTTATGTAGATTTACACAGTTCCTTCCGTGTGATTCTCCACATGTGATAATTTATAAAATAACTTAAAAATTACGATAATAAAAATTCCTACATTGTTTTTTAAGCACCCATAGTGGAAACTGTTTGAATCTAGGAATCTTCGCTTTAAATGAAAATTGTACTATTTACTATCTTCTTGTTGATAAGGATCGAAATTAGAATACGTAATGTATAACGAATAACGTGTATGTCGAATTAGTAAATATTTCCGTGGAAGTATTTTTCGATAAATACTGGAGCTTTGTAGAACTTCAATTACGATTTGAAACGAATCATCGAAGACATCAACATCTTCGCACCATCGAATCGCGATGTTTTTTATCGAGGTACGCTATTATCTTAAAACACGACACGATTTTA
This sequence comes from Crematogaster levior, assembly GCA_901521435.1. Lineage (NCBI taxonomy): Eukaryota > Metazoa > Arthropoda > Insecta > Hymenoptera > Formicidae > Crematogaster > Crematogaster levior. Next base: position 106,216 of record CABEGB010000718.1, read on the forward strand.
GAATCCTTTCGTTATTCTCTCCCCTTCGTCCCCCCTTCTCTCTCTCTTTCTCTCTCTGTCTTCTCTTTCTCCCTTTCACGTGCGTGCACGGATATGGGGCGCATGTTTGTGACCAATAACTTTAATTATTTAACTAATACGCATCCAACAGAATTTATCGCGTCGATCATGCTTTTGATCAATGCGCTTCATGTTGAGTGCAGAGAATCAAATTATTACATGCATTTCGATTATAGAGAAACGATGTTTTTGAAAAGTGATAAGCGATGGGTCATGTGCTAATTCGTTAGCAGTTATATATTATTCTATTTTTATACATATTATATTTATATTATTATTATTATATATATTATTCTTTGAACTTGTCATTTTTTAATATTCAAGTGAAAAATTATATCTATTTATATAGTTAAATCTCACTGTTCGTTTTTCTTAATGCCGTTGGAACTTGTGCAACAATTTTTTCAGCGACATTCATGATCTTGTTTTATAAAAAAACAACATAATAATGTATGCACACGGTAATTGTACCTCGTTAATTGTACATATTATACATTGATGGTAACTGGTCTTAACACATAAATTTAAGCGTTTATTGGAGCATTATGGGAGATGTATTGATAGTTCTGCGTGTATACATATATGTATATATCGAAATTTATTTAAAATGCTATAAATGCTATAAATTATATAATGAAATCAAAACAAAACTTGTGTACAGCAATTAATAACAGCCTAATAAAAAAAAAAACTTGTTTAGTTGCCAAGGATGTTTGAACGAATTTAAGGTTTTTGAAGGTGCTGAATCCAGAAGTAATATTAGTTTTGTAGAAAATAGATTCTAGTTCTTGAGATACTGAATCCCTCCTCACACAAATTATGGTTTTATTTTAATACCTATTTTTTCCGGTCATTTATAACATTATATTTATTTCTGTTCTTCTATTCTTTTGTAATTTATTTTTTGTGAACTTGTTAAATTGCTTTATTTTTTTTAAGTTACTATCATTAATATATTAAATTAATTTAATTTAATATATTAAAATGTAAATTTGAATGGAAAACATAATGTCTATCTATTTATGCAAATACAATAAATAGTAACAAGAAAAAAATTCAAATATTATTTACATAATTAATCTATTGTATTATAAATAATTATATTCTTTTAAACTTACGCGATAACAAATTGGAACTGTACTAATCTGCTTCAGTCTGCTTCAGTTCTTACTCTCTTCTCTGTAATAATCTATATTTATTTAATAATTATCAACGAGTCATACTTTAAATGATCTGTCATTAATTTGCAGTATATACTTTTATATTATTTTATACACTCTTTTTGAAATTTTGATTAAAATTTTTTTACATTTTCAATATTTAGGTATGCGATAAATCTAAAATTAAATTTATTGATATATCGGCATTAAATTGACATGTATTCAATGAGGAATCTTGGAAATAGTATCCGATTGCTTCTGTCTTTACTGCATTCTAAAATTATTTGCTGAAATTTATGTTACTCTCTTATATTACCTCTTCACGTCGAGTGAGACATGGATATCTCAATATAAAATAAAATCAATATCAAATATTAAAAAATCATATATCTGATAAATATATGGTTAAGTTAATACAAAGTAAGTTAAGATAATATAGAGATAATAAAGCATATCTCAAAACTTTATGAAAATATTGTTTAAATTTTAAAGAAGAAATATTATGATAAATACCAATTATAAAGTATAAAAATTATGTATATATAGTAATATGCAAAACGTCTCAGGTTGTGATTGTGATAGTAATTTGATGTGGCGCACGGTGTTATTTTCGTGCAGCAATTACTTCTAATAATATCAATATCACTAATATATCTATTTCTAACAATAAATCAGATTTGTAGAAGATCTATTATGAAGATAGTATGGATCTGTATTAAAGAACTTATACGTAGAGATAAACATGAGAAGTTATGGACATAATATTTCATGTAGAGTATAAATAAATTTTTATAGTAAATTATGCAATTTCGATTTTGCAATGTTTCCGATATATTAATATGTTGCTACAAGTATGCTGATATTTTACGAATTTATATCTCTGCAATGTCTTTGTAAGTTGTATTGCAATTTGCAACGTTGCTGCAAACTTCTATGCTGTGTGAGACGTTTCCCTCGTAGACATTTGTATAAGGTGTCTAAAAATACTGTCCAACATCATTTTCGTAACACGAGAGTGAATACTCATTTCCGAGTAGTTAGTTTTGTCTAAACACGAATCGGTTATTCAAATTTGGCTATCATATCACAATTCTGAGAAAAAAGAGTAAAAAACGATTTTGAGAGTTTTTATGACATTGTAGCATTAAACTGTTTTGGTAAAGAAAACACGTAGTTGCTGTTCAAAAAAATTGTACAATTTGCAATTTGCAACGTATCTTTTTTGAACAGCAACCGTGTTTTTTTTATATAAATTGATTTATCTCATTATTTCTATACATAAAAGTATTAAGGTACACTTATAAATATTTTACGAAATATTTTATACTTTATGTCAAAATAAAGTATATAAAATATCTTGTCAACTATTGATTTTTCGACAACTCTACCTTAATACTTTTATATGTAGGTTAATGAGAAAAAAGAATTATATATAAAAAAGTTATCTAATTCAATTTTAAAAAATTAAGTTGACCTTTGATTGGCCTATAGCGTTATCTATAATAAAACTGATAGTGCTATCTTATGAAATGGAAGTCCCCTTTGATACCAAACAAATCTTGTCTAAAACATTTTTTTATAGAATGCATTTTGCGAGATATTTGTCATTAACATTATAAATTGTTCATTTTGTAGAAAAGAAATGCTGTTACAATATTATTAGAAGAGTAATTTTCTCGATTTCTATAAGAGACATTTACCCGATTATATTCATATATATTTTGATATTACGTATCATATACTGGGTGTTCCGTAACTCTCGACCGTAATTTTAATAATATATTTCTGAGCAAAAAATAAGACAAAAATTCTAAGGCGGAAATATCGAGATTGCAATACTTTTCAAATGGGAAGTATTTACAATAGATGAGTCAGGTAATCTAAAAAAAGTTCGCACGTTCAGGGACGGTACAGTGAATATTCGTATAGTGAAGATTTAGCTCTTGTTATTAAAGTTATCTATGACACTTCGTGAGTATTGACAGTAAGTATCAAAGCTTTAGAAAAAGTCAAATGTCTGGAAAAATGGTAACCTCACCAATGATCTTGGCCTCATCAAGGTTTTCATTCTGAGTCACTTTTAATTACTTGGTGATTGAAAGAAATTTGTGATTATTAGACATATTTTTTTTCTTATAATTTTCTATAACAAATTTCTTATTATGGAATCATGGACAATTTCGTAATTATTAAAGGTTTGCTTTCTCGTGAACAATGTACTTTACTCCATCATTATTGAAATAAATATTAAATATTATATATGGAAGCTTTTCGAAAGCACTGTTCGAGAAAACGTTTCGTCGAGAGCGGCGACTGGATTAAAGGAATTTCTAGATGGAGTTCATCCACCTGGAAATTGAGAATACGTAATAGCGTGAATCCCTCCCCGTGGACGTGGAACATTGATCGAACAATTAGCTGATTTCCAACGAGATGAAAGAGTAGTAATGACGTGAAGACAATGTTGTCGAGTAATGCTGACTTGAACTAACTTTTGAAAATTTTAAATTAACGTAAATTGCACATTTCAACGACTGCCAAGTGATTGAAGGTCAGGTGACTCAAAATAAAGATCTTGACAACACATGTTCAGAGTGAAGTCTTTGGTGAGGTTTTCCAGACCACAGGTAATCAACGGTGATTATATTTATTACTTAATTTTTATGTTTAAGAGTATAACTCAATTAATTAAACTTCAACAGTATTGTATATGTAATCACTTTATTCTCATAAGAATTGGTAAGGACACAAAAATATCTTTCTCACTTCGATATACCGATCTTGAATTTTGATCTTGATGCATGATTTTTAAGTTATCTAGTTCGTCTACTGTAAATGCTTCTCATTTGCAAAATATTACAGTCTCAACATTTTCGTCTTATTTTTTGCTCAGGAATATGTTATCGTTAAAATTATAACTTGTGATCGCAAGTTGTGGGACACCTTGTATATATTTGCATACTTATATACTATATAGAAAGTAGAGAACGAGTTCGCTCCATCATGACGTAAAATAGTCCTACGTGTATCGATCGCAAATAATTTTTGCGTTGATCCTTCGTTACATTGACGAAACAGATTTAGCGAGTTACCAATTTCTGTGTCTATGTTTTGAAAAACGTTCCCATCTATTAACCTCATGTCTAACTTGCCTACCAATCAATGACTGTTTAATGAATCGCGTTAAAAATGACGCGTCATGATGTCTGTTTCAGTCTGACCCTGAGCGTAGAGAGAAGCTCGCTAACTCGACTAAAAGGTACTTTTGTGACTGGTTATTCACTGTTGTCTTTTCCTCTCTATTTTCTCTCTCTCTCTTTCTCTCTCCTTCTCTTTCTTTCTACTGTATATGTATGTATACACACACATACACACAAACATTTTTACGCACGTGACTGTTTCATTGTACGCGCCTACACATACGGGGTAATTAATTGTGTTAATTGCAAGACAATGGGAGATTTATGTCTCTGCATATTCTTAGATTCTGCTTGCGTATCAAATAGCACTGTACGTTTACATTGCAATAAATATATATAAAACTAATATATTATTAAAGCATCTTAGTTAAATATCAAACGTATATTAATCATTTTTAATTACCAATTAATTTATTCCTTTGATAACAAATATCCCACTATGCGAACGTACATATAATAGAGATATGTTAACAAGATATTTGTGTACGTTTGGAAAAGTTATCGAATTCATTCACATGAGACGTGTAAACTTTTGATGAGAAATGAATATTTTAAACTAATTGTTTATAACCAAATGGTCATAAAAAATTAAAAATCTGTTCAGGATTGGTAGGTGTCTGTATAGTTGTAAATACTGTTTCGTGCATTCAAAGTGCACCCAAATTCAAAGATTTCTGTCACGTGGGATTCCCCCACTTATATTACGAATTATTATGTGTCAAACTTGTTCGTCGTACTCTTCAATATCTCCATGAAGAGCAAACTCTGTATAATTTTATTACATGTGTAATGTGGCTGATTTTTCAGAATATTTCCCGAAGAGGTTGTGAGATTAAGTTCAGTGAAAACTCTCTCATCACTTTACATGCGCTTGTACGCTCGTATTACGAGATTCATACGCTCTATGATACTATTTTGTTATTGTTATCGAGATGCAAAAGTTGGTGATGGAAATTGGTGACGATGGCGGAAATTGGTGACTTTTTAGAAAGACGGAATTGGGACGCGTCTTTTCGGCGATCGTACACATTTTCTTGCTTTTGCGGGTGATTTCTTCATCTAACATGAATGACATTTTTTTCCTATTTTGCTATCGGTGTCGTCAGGACAGTTTAATTACTTTCATGTATGTATCTGAGATATTGCGCGAATAAGAAGGTTTAGCTTACAAACTTGCGTATCTTTGTCATAACATTTAACAATTTTCTTATTTCACTTTTTTATCCCTAAATGTCTATTTGCCTTGTTTTATTCCTCTCCTCTCCTCCTCTTTCCTTTCTCTTAATTCCTCCTCTTTCTTTCTCTTTTCTCTCTTTTTTTAAAATTACTTAGAGAGTGCAGTAAATTATCATCATAAATTTATATTTTTTTCTTTTTTTATTTTTTCTGTTTTTTTTTTTAAATCATTTTTATTTACATATTTTCTTCTCTATTTAATCTTCATTCGTAATTTGAACGTACCATGTAATCCGATTTCATACAATTGAACTTTCTTTGAGTCTCACGTAATTGTCCGATTACATTGTTTAACAAAAAAAATGAATGAGAATAATTGTTTTCCTGTGATTTTTTGGATGCTGAATATGATCCTGTTTACCAAATTGTTTTAGCACGTCACAAAATTTTGAGAAATTTACAATTATAAAAAAGACTATTTTTGCATACATAATTGTAATAGAGGAGTTTTATTATACACAGTAACATACACAACAAATTTCTTTTAAAGACTGAAATATATTTAATTTTGATTATAAAAAATTCTTTTCTAACACGTTACATACCGTAGTTATAATACATCAAAATAAAATGTCGCTAAAAGTCTTTTATTTCCCGTTTTCTAATAAATATGATTATTTTTTTATTCCATTCATGTTAGTTTCTAGTTATTTTGCCTTTATCTTTTTTCCGTCACATGCTTATTTAAAATTTTGATGGGATAATTGGGACAATTTACAGACGAGACGGGTTCATATTTTTATTCGTATCTAAAATGGTAGAACCAAGAATTTTCAAAGTTGAAAATGATGCAATAGAGATGACATACGATCAGCTGAACATATTGTTTATAATAAATACATGTTACGTTTGATATTAAAATTAACTTTGCAAAATATTTTTGATAAGCGTTCTTTATGTTTTTTTATGTAGGCATACAAAAAAAAATACATCCATAGTAGCTGCAATATTTCCTCTGTTATCACATGGACAGATGTCAGATTATTATGTAAATAGAGCGGAAAATCCTATAATATAAACCATCCTTTAGTTACAATAACATCAACCCATATTTCTTTCAACGTGTCATTGAAACATGTGCAGATCAAAATCCGAAACTGTATGTAAAAACAGGATATATGAGAAACTTCTGATATATGAATATAATAAAGACAAGAATAAAGAAGAAACATCAAAATCATTATAATACAAAATAAATAAATTTTTATTTCATGACTGTTTCATTAAATTAAATATTTTTAGCGTTTAAGTAGCACTAAAAAAAAACAAATTCCGTTATTAAACGGGAATCGAATAATTTAAATTGAAAAAATTATATCAATTAATTCAAAATCCTCTGTTTATCAGGCAAATCTTCCTTAGAGCGAGAAATCCGCCTGACGTCTGATTGCAACATGGTAAAACGCTTGCGCTCGTGGTCGCAAGAATGTTATGTTTTAGCACTAACGACAATATATATATGTGTTAGATCGATGTTGCATATTGTGTGTTTCTTATTTATACACATACATATATATCCGCCTGCAGCTATGTGCACGAACATCGTTGATGCGGTACTATCATTGACTGTCGAGCCAAAAACTGATCGTTCTACTTTCGATCTACTTACTTTCTTTTGGTATTGCTGATAACAAAAAACATATTTTCTATTTTCGATTCTATAACACGCGTGTCACTGAATAATAATCCTTTCATTTGGTGTTTTTTTTATTCAGCTAATTTCATCGCATATGCGAATGTACATGTACATAAACATAAATACATAAACATATTAGAGAAAAAGTAATTTAAAAATATTAAAACATGAATTGTAAGATATACATGTTGTATCTTACAATTCGTGTTTTAATATTTTTTAATTTTACACACACATACATACACATAGAGCCTCTTCACATTCCCTCTCCTCACATACTCACGTATTGTGATTTTTATTGACATAAATTAAATGCCCGGATCAATAACAAATTCCAAATTTATGATCTGTTACATTTTTCGAATATAACGATTATATTATCATTATCAAATTATGGACTTGCGATTAGGTATCGAATTAGTGTTGCTTGCAAGTACTTGTCATGCACAGCACGATTCGTGCGACGAATGTTTCACCTGCTGGAAACTTGAACAATTCAGTAGTATGATCGAGACTAGCCCGCCCGACTAGTCGGAACAACATTTGTATTAAACGTCGTTGAGAATTGTGTCATCTATTTCTTTTTTATTTCAATTGTTATTAGAATCAATTCATTTCTTCTTTCTTTAGTCCAAATAACAATTGTAATTAATAATAACATTTATATGTGTATTATAGAATAACAATAAATATAATATATTATAAAATATTAGTTTTTCGGCTCTTTTTACAAAAAAAATATCAATATTGCATCCTTAAAAAAAGAAAAATAACAGTTTAAGAATTAAGATTTTTCGTTCTCTGTATAATATATTTTTATTATCTATGTATATGTAACATCATATATACAAGGTCTGATAATAGGCGTAACACTCGCAGGGGGTAGGTAGAGTGGGTTAAACTGAATATAAAAGTATCCGTATCTTTTTGCGATTATAACAATAAATAATGGGTTATTAATTAATAAATATCTGCGAATCAGCGTATGTTCGCACGACTTGACGAGAAATCGGCTATCAACAGCGTCATTTATGTATATGCCATTATTATTTACACAATATTCCTTCTAATAACTCACCACATATAACCACAAACGCTGAATCGATTCTTCTCGCCAAATCGCGTAAACGTACACTGGTTCGCTGATTTTCTTGCAAAATGATATAGGACTACTTTTTAGTTCAGTTTAATGGAACCTACCTGTGTACAATATATGTGTATATATATTATGTATATATATTACATACATACATATTATATATAGGGAGATAATATGTATGTATGTATGTATAATATGTATAATATAGAACATTCTTTTATATAATAAATTTCAAAAGGGTATTTCATTTTAAGTGATACAGTCGATTATCTTGAAAATAAACATTTTCGGAAAAATGTTTCATATATATATACTATATATGTATATATATGTAACATGTATGTGCATATATATATATATATATATGTGTGTGTGTGTGTGTGTATATATATATATATATATATATACATACACACACATATATACGTATGTATGTCTGTATATGTATATGTATATGCATAATAATATTCTCTCTATAAAGTTCTTTGCCTTCCGTCTGATTCATCTGCCTGTTAACGGCCATCTTTCAAGTTAAATAAATAATAAATATGCCACTTTTTAAAATTGAAAGTAATTATTTCGAATTTATATTTTTTAAAACTTTTTTCCATCACAGAAACAATGTCTATGTTGTGTATTAAAGGCAGTGGTTGGAACTGGTGGATAAACAGACGGACGGCCTTTCTTGCTAAATGTAGTACGGTCTACCTAGCAAGCTAGTTGTTGCTGTCTGTCTGTCTGTCTGTTTGTCTGGCGATCTATTTTGTTAATCTATTCTTTTGTTTTTAACAATTTTGTTTATATTCATAAAATAAATTCGATGATACAGTTTCGACGTGGCTCGACGATCCAAAGAAAATCTTTATAATTTTTAGAATTAATATTATATCGGATTAATTAGAATTAATATCTTCTATATATTTTATAGCATTAAAATTATTTTACTGAAGTAATTACATCATAAATATGTGTGTATAACACGTGGCAACGTCGCACTCTGCGAGTATCCATAAGTTGGTAAGATAGGATAATTGCTATTTGAAATGATATGTTTACAAGTATGTGCTTATAACTTCAAAAAAATGTTAAAAGTATTTTGAGACCTGAATATTAAGGTGGGATTAAACGACGCAACTCGGCCATTCTTATTCTTTTCAATAATTGCTTTACAAATTCTTTCTTTTTTTCTTTTAACTTGATCTAGTAATGGCCGAGCCACGCGTCGTTTAATCTTACTTTTACAGAATTAAAGTCCAGTTTCTATGGCGCGGCAAGCCTTGGCGAACTACACCACAAAGTTTTAAGAGAAAGCTTCAACTTTCAAAATATTGGCAGAGCAATGTGTAAGAAAAAAACAAAAGAAGAAACGGAAGGAGCATCAAGAGATCATTTGGACGATATGGACAAAAATCATTCAGTTTTCCCTGAAAAGAGAAAGAATTATTGATTTAGCGTTTTTGACAAAATCAATCAAGTGCACTGCAGTTGCTTCTCGCGTTGCTTGTCATAGTGCAATATTGCCACGTTTTTACATATGGCCGTATTAAAACATTCAGTTTCTCAATCACTCGTTAATTATTTATTTATGAACGGTTGAATGAAAGTCTAACTTTTCAAAAAGGAAGTTTATATGTTGTTACACAATTATATTAGATTTGCAAAAACAATCTTTCGTTTTATAACTAGATTTCGTCTCCTATTGTTGTCTATCTTCAATTAAAAAAAGTAAATTTTAAAAATTAATTTTGGAAAAGTGGCAGAGTGAATTCTTTCCAAATATGTTTTCTTAGATTCGAAATTCGTTCAAGAATGTCTTAAAAATTTTTTATTATAATTGATTTATTTTCACACATTTTGCTAGTTTCTCTTTAATATGTTAATACTTAATAATGAAGACTATCATTCTCAGATACCAATTTCATTGAATTGTCTTTGAAGAATGACATTCATGAGCAATTTATTTTATGGTTATTAATTCTCTGAGTTCGAAATAGATGTTCGAAACGATCGAGCCACGATCAAGGCTGCTGTCTAAGGGTGCACTATAATTTAATTTATAATTTAATTCCATATCATACACTTATATCGTTTCCATATTACTCACTGTCACACGGCCAATGCTCTGAGTATGTAATATGCTGGATGGATTAATTGACTTACTTGATTGAACATTCGATTCGTATGGAATATATTGATTAAACGTTTATGCCCTTTCCGTACGGTACTACCTACACTATTATCGTTGCGATGTTGGTGTTGTTGTTTAATATATCTATATACTCTAATCATTGTATTGATGTTGATGTTGTTGTTAATTTGATGTTTTTGATGTGTTGTTTAGTCGTTGTTATCTTGCTGTTTGTTTGATGTTTGCACTATATTGTTGCACTTAGTGTGTCCACGTACACACTTATATACGTATATGTATATATCTTTTATCACGTATTATGCGTACACGTATTATATGTATATGCCGTGCACAAAATAAATTACTTGCGCCATTAAAAAGTTAATACTATTCATATTATGTCTAACACAGATACGTATATATATGTATAAGAATTCTTTAAATATTGTATTGAAATTGAATTTTCTTATTTCTTATCATAAGTTAATAGCATTGATAGCATTAATGGCACATAATTGTTGTAACACGATTGAGAGACTTAATTGATGATTTAATTTAATTGTTTCTTTTAACATGATTTATTTGTGTATATATATATATATATATATACATTATGTATATGTATATATGCATAATTTTATACAAAATATTATAGTCTCGATACGAAACATTGCGACAAGTTAAAAATCTTAACTATTAACTGTAATTATTGTAACATGCAATGTATTTTAATTCATATTATATTAAAATATTTTTTTATAAACATTTCATTCATTCGGTCTCATGCTTGGAATGCATCATCCAATGTATACGTATATGTGTATGTATGTACGTCTCATATATATATATATATATATATATATATATATGAACAATTCCAGGATTATTGTACTTTTCTCATCTATAAATTCTTTGACTGACTCCGAGATCGATGATTTCTAAGCTCCAGTTACAATTTGACAACATATTCGATTGTTAAATCGATCAATGAGAATTGTAAGAATTTAAGAGAAACTTCACTTCTTCTAAATATGACGAAAAAAGTTCGTAAAATTTTTTCCAAAGAAATGATTCGACATTCAGCGAAGAATCCGTGATTGAAAGAAGATACAATAGTTCTGGATTATAATCTATACGGATGATATAAGCCGATCAGAAACTGATCGATTTTGTATACGTCACTAAAACCACCCCCTAACAAGCTCATGGTAACAACGACTTTTCTGTTCTTATCTAACTATCCATGTATTTATCGTATTTATTTATCTGTATATTTATGCGTGTTAGTTATGACACTAGACTAAGCTACAATGCTGTCGAAAGCAGAAACAGGGGGAGATTTAATAAAAACATTTTACTTTCGTTAGCTTAACACATACCTCTATGACTCTTTTTACCTCCATGAGTGTAATTTATCAATTTCAAATTATTTCAATTTCATAATTCGGTATAAACACTCATACATATATGTAAGCGTAACTGAATGTGATTTATTATCGAAATAAGAAATTAATACGTCTAGCTTAAGCTAGGTTGAGCATAAATAATTTGTATAACAAACATTATTACCAATTGTTCAATTACACATCACTATCAATAATAATTAAGATGATGTAAAGATAATTCTAAAGGATAAAATAAATTTACACGGAGGTGTCAAATGAATTAGGCAAAATAATTTAATTTTTCGGTAATAGGTGAAGACTCGTTAACGACTTAGGGCCGGTTGTACACCAACGTCACATAACTTTAATCTTAGCTCAATTCATCCTTTATTCTATTTTTAAAAGGGACAGATAGAAAGAGACAAAGGTTGAATTAAGCTAAGGTTATAATTATACGATATTACAATCGATCTTTAGTAACCCGAAAGAAAAATACCGTTTCGCGCATTGAAAGAAAGATCGAACATTTTGTTTTTGATTTTAAGATAGAATTTTCATAAACAGATTGCGATAACGTACGTTTTATCCAATTTCAATGAAAAAGAGAGACAAAAAAGAGAGAAAGACAAAGGTTAACTAAATAATTTTCTTTGCTAGCAAAGGTAAGGAAAGAACAAGCGCTAAGTTAAGGGGGTGGTTTATCGTGACATCGATATCATTAATCAGACCAGATGATCATTGGGAAATGTGTTTCAGGATTGCATTCACCTCACGAAGGACTAACCGGTGGCTCCGGTCAAAGTATGCCTGGACTCGCTTACTATCAGCCGGAACATCCTGGATCCACAGGGATAGTAAAATATCCTGAGAACGGACATGATACTCTTTCAGACTTTGTGACGTTTGTCTGTCAAGAAGCCGAGAACACCCAGCAACTGTCTCAGGTATATAGCAAGTGATACTTAGGAATATTTGGGATTACGCGATGTCTTACGAACGTTTTATAGGTCACATTAAATTTCTTATCGTTTTTGCAATCATAAAATTACATAGCATCTATTATTTTCTAACGATAGAATCTTTGATTGTTTTGAATTCGACATTTTTCTTAGCGAAAGAATCAAGGAACATCATTATTTGTTGCAGCTCTAATCTTTAGCATTTATATTGTATGAATAAAACTTTAAATTCAAATTTTATTAAAATAAATTCAGTCTCATATGAGCTGAAATGTAGTTTGTAACATATTTATTGCTTTGAAGTTATTTTTAATTTTTGAAAAGATCTCTTCTCACCAATTAAAAAAAAATCTCCTTTTACTTTAGTAGCACAGTACATTGGCTGACATTGGTTAAGTGCATTAACCAATCTTTTAAAGTAAAACCAATATCAATTGGCCATAAGATAAGTGCATATATTATAAATATTGCACATCAATCTATATATATGTATATATACAATATATATATAAATATTCTCGAGATATATACATACGTGCGCGCAAAGGTATTTTCAAGATGTTTTTTGGTAAAGTCTTAGACCCATACAGCACAAACATTGCAGTTATGTTGTGGCAATATAGCTGCAATGTTACTTTGTTGCGACAATGTTGTCGCAATAACTATGCTGTATGGAAAGATGTTTTAAGAAAGGCTTTTTTTTTTTAGACGTGCCCCATACAGCACAGATCATTGCAGTTATAACATTGCGGCAGTGTTGTCGCAATACATAACTGCGATGTTTGTGCTGTACGGGTGCGTATTGTCTGGATACAATATTGGATCATTGTTGAGATCAGTTCACACCCAGTATACAATATTAGATTTACATCCTGATATTGTGCCAATACATTATGTTACTTGGGCAAATTTTGTTAAAAGTTCAGTTCAAAAGTTATTAATTATTTCGATATACATTCATTAAGGAAAAATCGTTTCAAATTTGAGGAACATATTGTTAAAGAATAATTCCCTGAATGTGTGGGATGCTATGCGTATCCGATTATTTCAGACGCAGCTAACCGGATCGCGCACCGGTATACAAAAGTTCCCGCAGTATTATCCGAGTTCGATGTTACCGCCGCCGCCACCTGCTCCTATGGCTAGACCAGTGGCGATAATAAGATCGACGGGTGAGCTAGCAGCAACGACCACCAGCTCGCCACCAACATCGTCCACGCCACCCACGGATCCAGCCGAGCTAGGACCTAATCAGGAACAGATGACCGCCGCGGCAGCAGTTGGTCTCGTCGGTTCTGCTTGTCAGAATTCTGTCGAACCCACCGGACGAAAGAGTCCTGCTAGAATTCTCGTCACACCGCACACCAGCAGAGAATATACATTTGCTCATTTTCATTCACAATCCGGGCAGGTTAGCATCTTATACGGACTCCTTTCTCATCTTGTCGAGGATCCTCTTTATCACAGTCATTTACATTTTATTCTTTGCTAATCAAAGTTTTGTTTTATTTGAAAATATATTATATATTATACCAAATGTATTATACCATTGTTGTGATCTATTTTCGTTCTTGTAGCAAATCTTCACGTATCCAACTATTAGCTCGATGTCTGGGGTAATTTCGCCGACTAACTTGTCTCTATTTTCGTCTCCTGTTTCGGTAACGAGACCGGTAGCCACTCAAAGATCGGTCTCTAATGTCCCACCGCGTTGGAATACCGCACCATTTATCAATTTGGAAGACGATTATAACATGATCGCACCGATCATCGCTGGAACAAACAGCGAGCCATCAGCCACCATGGATGAAGGTGAATTAAATCCACCAATGTCTTTACCAGCATTAAATATCAATAAGGTATATTTCTTTTCTTGCTTAAAATAAAAATATATTGTTTCAGAACGATATTTTCATCCTGTGCATACGAGTGGCGTAGTGGATAAAAATGGCAGTGGTAATTTAATAGGCAACGAACTCGGAGTAAATACAGATCCTGCGTCGCATCATCACCAACAACAACAACAACAGCATCCGCAGCAGCAGCAGCAGCAACAACAACAACAGCAACAAGTACAACAACAACAATCATCTTCGCAACAGCGACAAGTAATGGCAGATAAATCCAGCGGGCCTAAATCTCCTCCGTGACAGTGGAATCTGAAAACGGAAAGTCTCGAAAGACCCGCAAACTCGTGTCTGTCAGGATCGATACTCAGCGTTGCACATAATAATTATGCCGAAGTCACGGTCGAAACCGAGTTTGAGAGTAACTGTCAGGAAACTATGCCTCGTATTCAACTACGTAATTTAAACTTGCGGAGAATAGAATGCTTAAGAGTTTGATCTTAATTTATACATTACAAAGTGAGAGAATAAGAATGCTTCTCAAGAAAGGCAATTGAGGAAAAAGAGGTTCATTGATTAATATTTATCAGAATTAGTACTATACAAAGTTTCATATTGTGAAAACATAACCAAGTATTCTCTAGTATGCGTGGTGTGTCTAAAAAAGTAACGAGACTGGACGCGTAGCTTAAAAACTGGTAACACTATGCTACTAACGTCAGCCGAGACTTACGCTCCTACTTGATATTCAAGTTTTGAACTCGCTGGCGTAAATATGTCTGATTTGACAGCGAGTTTTAATAAATGTGTGTCATAGCATAAGGTGATCTCGTTAGTTCTGATAGAACCCTCACTTTGATTACAGTTTCATTCGTTTTTGACAAGGTCTTCCAGAACGAGGTTTGTCTTCCACATTCTCACGACCATTTAAAAAAGCTTTATGCCATCTGAAAACTTAGCCCTCGTTAGAGCATGCTCTCCATAAGTTCGTTTTAATTTTTCATAAGTTTCTGTCGCATTTTCGTTGAATTTGACAGAGAATTTTATCGCGCGACGCTGCTCGAGATGTCATTTTTCCATTTTCCAATTTTGTAACACGACGCTACGACATATACAAAACTTACTGTCAAATCAGACACATTTACGCTAGCAAGTTCAAACTTACACCGAACATCAAGCAGGAGTGTAAGTCTCAGCTGGCATAAGTAACGTAATTACCCGTTCTTAAACCACACATCTCAATTTACTTTTTAAACACATCTCGTAGTTTATCATGCCGTAGAATTCGCAATGCTTAGAATAGTCATAAGTTAACGTCGCTGTGTATTGCCTTATCCTGTTCAAGAACAGAAACTTGTCTACGTACAGTATCGTACAAAGAAATATTGTTCAAGCTATAGTGTAACGTATTTAGATGAAAAATAACAACTTTTAAAGTTTTAAAAGTTGGTATAAACAGTTGGACAGACTATTACTATTATGAAGTATTATTTTGACCAGTCAACTACGCAAATTGCACAGTTGTATCAATCGATATACGGTCCATAAGTTACAAATAATGTCTAAATCATTTTTTTCATTTCTTTGTCTCCTCGTCCCTCTCCCTCTCCTTTTCTCTTTTTCTTTTCCATAGTTTTTGTGGCTCGAAATATACAAATGAGAATAGTCGAATTCCCTTATTCACAGTATTTAATTTTTTCGAAGCTCGCAATGTAGCGCATTGCAATACAGCAATGTTTCAATGCTGTACTATAATTTAAAAACTTCGTTATCTTCATAGGAAAATTATTGTAATATACCTGTAAATACACACATCTTTCTTCTAAGTAGAAATTATAATGCTATTTTTTTCGATGATAATAATGAAGAAAGATGTGGGAGCCGAAAGATTCTTTTTAGCATGTGAAAACAGGAATAACGTATTTATCTAGTTTATGTATACTTCCCTTGTTTTAATTTTATTTGAAAATTTTTCGAAAGATTCCATCCATATATTTTGTGGATACTTTGTTTAACACTGGCATAAAAAACAGTCAATAATACTCTTTATACGTCTGTGTTAAAGTTTTTTTCTCTCTTTTGAAAAATTATTCTTTTATTTCAGACTTTGCATGACATTTTTAAAGTATATACTTATGTTTATATACAGTATATACTTTATATATAAATATATATTAATTCTTGTATATTTTCTTCTTTTATCTAAAATTTATTGTGTATTACGTATTGAAGGTATCGGCGAGTAAAATACGGATATAGCTTGAACAAATAAAATTTGTTATTTCGTATATAGCGTATGTGTGAATAATTCGTGAGAAACGAATTGACGACACACATGGTTCATCGAATAAACGAACCATGCATAGAGTTTTTCGTGCCAATGAAATAGTACGCGTGCGCACCATTCTTTTTGAATAACGATATTATTAAGTTAAGGACTTTGGATTAATTCAAGAGAAACGTTCTATCGTGAAGATAAACGACTCTTAGAGATCCGTCAAATTCGTTCGGATTTGCTGATTCACGAACGCGTGATGCTCAGGCTAGTACTAATATTAAGGAAGAAGAGAGCTAATGACAACTAGTCATCAGAGGCTGCTAATTAGAGACGAGATGGGTATGTATCGTTTAGTAGCAGATATTAGGCGCTTAATTATTTAATGTTATCGGCGATATATGGATTGAAGGAAGGAAACTATAGTATCACATTGAATATGATTTGATACGATTATTGTGAATAAAGTTCGAATTTTATATAAATTTTGTTTTCAGTAATAATGAGTTTCGACAAAATACATCGAAAAAGAAATTTATAAAATATGAAATTATTGTTACTACGGGTTTACTATATTGTATATTATAAGATACTCGATTAAGTTAATAATAATCAAAAAATTTTCTGTTATTTATCTCATAAATCATGTGATATGAAAAACGTTTTTAGTATACTCGTTAATTGATCAAATATTTCAGAAATAATATTCATTTATAAAATTAATTTTTTCTCTTTTACATACAAGAAACAAGTAAGAATTTAAACAAGTTTTCGTTACATACAAAAATATTTAAACTTGTTTTCGTTACCATCCATAATAAAAAAATGTAAACAAAATAATGAAAGCATTTGTTTTACGTGAACGATATATTATCAGTCTTATATCCATAACAAAAAAAAGATCAATTACGTTATATTAATATTATTAATATTATTTGTTGAAACACACACATTTTAATATTTTCTTTTTTAAGGTATTCCTTTTTTTCGTTTTATCAATATCTTTAAATTTGATGGAAATTTATTGAGGAAATTTACGGTAGGAAAGAGAAGAATTCATATTTTGAAAATTATTTTTAATCGAGTGTATGTATATATTTAATCCAATAGTACAAACATCCTCTTTTCTAAAGACAAACAAAACATAAATCGCATTAAATCTCGCTATAATCATAATATCTCTTAAAATTTGAATTTAATATATTTTATATTTACAGCTCGGCCCCTTTTTGAAAAACAAATATGGTAGATATATTATAAGATTAAGAGCGAAACGAATGTAATTGAACAAATAACTTTACATGTGCTAGCGGCACATATAATTGTTTCTAATTATTTGTTTATCATTATAAAAAACACTTATTTGATTATTTGACTCAATCTCGCTTACTAAAAATAAAGAGATAATTCCAGTTGTCTATGTAAAATAAGTCAATTTATTTTGTGAGAATTAAGATATGAAGTATCTTTAAATTTACTGTTGTAAATGACATATGTTACTTTTAGTATTGTTTCTTCAAGAAAAAATACACAAAGAAAGTGTGCGCAGACGTACGTGTAAAGCAGTAAAATCGAAATAAACAGCGATAAAATCTTAGCGATAAAATTCTGTATCAGAAAAGGTATAAAATATCTTATTATTTGTGAATCATGAAAATAAGATCATAAATTGACCAACAATTTTATTTTCTTGATTTTCCCTTTTTTATTAAACTAATTAAGGTTGAGTTTTAACTAAAGCATGTTATTGTTATGCTTTTTAATCAAAAGTGTCCAAATAATGATGAAATTGATATTGAGAAGGAATCTATGGGCCTTTTAGCTCTGTTTTACATTTTTGTCGAATGATTTTTTGGATATTATGTTAGTTATTTTCACATTATTTCCAGTATATAAAAAAACCTAAAGATATAGAAAGTAAAAACAAAAAGAATTATGTATATCGAAAATAATAATCTAAAAATTTACTAATTTACAGTATTAACAAAAGCTATAAAGAAAATTTAAAGAATATGAAAGAGATCTCACATTGTCATAAGTTAACTTAACTGTTTGCTTAACTGCTAATTTTACAGAGATATATTGATTGTGGTATGTATGAATTCTTCCATATGGCCTTATGAAAATAAAAAGTCAATGTAATTTTTCTACAATATATTTTTTTAAATGTAGGATTTAAAAATTATCATTAATTTGATTTCATCAATTTTTTATTTCTTGTAAAAATTCTTAAATTAATCAATAGTATTCTATAAATATTTTACAAACATGCTCAAAACGTTCAATTTCCATTTCCCATATTGATAATAAATTTTGCATATAAATATCTGTTTATTAAAAATAAGAAGGGGGATTTATTGGACAGAAACTCGGTAATTAATTATTCTATTTCTTCAAATAAAAAAAGATTAATTAAGGTATATTCTGAAAGGTACACACACATATATATATATATATATGTGTGTGTGTGTGTGTGTGTGTGTGTGTGTGTGTGTGTGTGTGTGTGTGTGTGTGTGTGTGTGTGTGTGTGTGTGTGTGTGTGTGTGTGTGTGTGTGTGTGTGTGTGTGTGTACGTGCGTATATAATTCTACAGTTTACTGTATGTGTGATGAAAGCAGTATAATAATAAGCAAATTAGAAAGAAAAAAGAAAAAAGCATTTTATGAAATTTTATTAACAAAAACAAAAAGATTAACCTATTACGTAACAATAAAATATGCTAATTTTATAATAAAATTTAATTAAGTATCTTTGTTGCAGTTATTTGTAATAAATTAATAACACTAGTTTTACTGTTACTAATTATATTGAAGATTATCACGATAAAATTGTTCAACATTATTATTATTACTATTATTAACATTACACCTAAACTTATTATTATACTGCTTTAACAATTATTATTACTACCAGTAGTGTTATTACTACTAATACTATTAATATTATTAATATTAATATTTACATTACTATTAAATATATTATTTTAAAACAAATCGTTAAAAAGTCGCGATCGATTCTAATAATAATCATAAGTAAATAACATACCATTCTGTCAGTGTTTTAATTTCCGCTAAGAGCGTGAAATGTGTACAAATAATGTTATTTGATACAAAAATCCAGTCTGACCGAAGATGACATGTTACTTATGAATATTATTTTATATTAATTCTATTATTACTAACGTACTATTACGCAATTACTACTATCTTTATACAACATTTAGAGCAATATTTACTATTGCTGCTACATCTAATTGATAATGATATTTCTACTATTTTTATTATAATATTAATATTATATTATTAATATTATATTATACTACTATTATCATTATAATTACTATTATTACTATTATGACAACTACTACTAACACTATTACTACTACTACTATTACTACTAGTATTACTACTACTGCTACCATTATTACTACTACCACTACTACTATACTATTACTACTACTACTACTATTATTACTATTACTGCTACTACTACTACTATTTATATTACTACTTATACTACTACTACCATCTTTTATTACTACTACTACCATCATACTTATACTCTTACTACTAACACCACTACTACTGCTACTACTACTTCTACTTCTACAACTACTACTACTACCGCTACTACTATACTACTACTATTACTACTACTACTATTATTACTACTACTACTACTATCACCACCATTACTACGCCATAGTATCACGTTACAATTGCTACTTAATTATTTTTACTACTACCAATACAGCCTCTACTACTGATTACTACTCATTATTGTATGAATCATACTCGATTATTACTACTACCACTACTATTACTCTATTACTACTATAATTTACTATTACTACTACTACCACCACCACTACTTTACTATTACTGCTACTACTATACTACTACTACTTTACACTACTATACATCTACTACTGCTGCTGCTGCTGCTATGTCTATTACTACTACTAATACTACTGCTACAGCTACATCTACTAGTACTACTATTACTGCAGTTGCTGTTGCTGCTACCACTACTACTACTATTAGATACTAGTGTTGATATTAGCACTATATATTATCTACTACTACTACTACTACTATTACTACTGTCACTACGACTATCACTATTACCCCCATCATTACTAATATTGCTACTATTATTGTTCCTATTTTTATCTTACTGGTACTTTACTTCTGTTGCTACAAGTACTATTGCTCCTATTAATATCGCTAAAACTACTGTTATAATAACCGTTATTGATACGGCTATGACTCTCTACTGTTAATATTGGTATCTTGTGCAGTTATTACTATCACTGCTATTAATGATTCTATCATTAGTGAGTCTATTCTACTATTGCTATTACTATTGCAATTTATGCTATTTTATTATCTTCTATTTATATATATTTCTATTATTAGTATTATTGTTACAGCTATTACTATTACTACTATTATTACTACTATTATCACCACTATAATTACCACGCCATTAGTATCATTGTTACAATTGCTATAATTATTTTTACTATATCCAATACTACTAATAGAGTGATTACTACTATCATTATTGTATGAATCATACGTTTTATTACGTCTTTAATATTGTTGTTATTATTGATATTACATTGTTTCTATAATTTAGATAATTAATTGTTACTTCTTTATGTATCTAGTCTTCTTCATGCAATTATTATTTAAAATCAAAGTTGCAATGTCAGTATTAATTATTATTTTTATTATTTAAAATGTTTTGTTATTATGAAAAAAATAAATATTAAGAGCTTTTCAGGCTATAAAGTAAATTACAAATGTGTACGATTCGAAACATGCGTGTGCGAGTGAGAAGATAATAGTGTTGATAATAGCACTATATATTATCTATTTTTAACCATGCTAATACAATTAATTAATAATAAAAAATTAAAATGTTATGTATACATAATACGTCTTTAAAATATATAGGATGTTCCAGACCGAGCATGCCACCCATTAATGGCACATTTCTGATATCATTTTATATTAATCTGTACATTTGTACCATTAGAGTCATCATCTATCCATTTATGATAAAATTCATTGTGACAGTTTTGACAGTTCGATACGTATTATATATCATAAATACGTATACACAAGTCAATACACAATGTCTTTACAAGTACATATACATACACAAGTTGATACACTTTTATTCTGCGATTGTTATTATTATAATTAATTAGTAATTCACGCAAATACAATAAAGATAAGAAACAATTAACATCACAACAATTAACAATTACATCAACGTAGACAATACGTATGCAAAATTATCAGTTTCGAGAATAAAATTAATGTGCTTGAAACCTTCACTGTTGTGCAATGTGACATGACCGAGTCGCGCAAATTTCGAATAAGTTGAACAACTTTGAACATTTTTCATTTAAAAACTATTATAGCCTCAACATTTTGGTATTAAGATTTTCGTCTCAAAATGATCTCAGGAATTTAACTATTAATGGGTGGTACGTTTGGTCTAGGGAATATCCTATGTATGTATATTATACATTTAAGTAAATGTACATCGTAAAATATTTGTTTTTTCCGATGTCGTGAGAAAGAACAAAGGAAGGAAGCAGTGCGTTTATGTTGAATAATGTTCCTTACATCAAATGATTGATTTCCTGCAATTGATTAAACGTAACAACTATAGAAATCACTTTGGATTTATTCATATACATGAATACAATATTATTTTTATGATAAAACCTTTTATGATAAAAGATTTATAATTTAATAGCCGGTTTATCAAAACTAAAAAATTAGTGAGATTTAAAATAAAACTATAAAATTGAATGAGATTTAAATTTAATATGTCAATTTTTTCTTTTCCTATGTTTCTCGCAATGATAGTTTGTGTTATAATTTTTGGAAGCACTATTATAATTTCTTTAGTTACTTTTTATATTGTAAAGTTTCAATCTCATTATTTTAATTTTAACAATTTGTTAAAAGTCGTTGTGATATGTATGATACAAATATCACAATATTAATATGTTATTTTTAAAACATGGATGATAGAATAGTGTGCCAATTAATATAATAATATAAGTTTTGATTGTAAATTTATTTATCCAGAATTACTGAATAAAAATACAAAGATAAATACATGAAAATTCAATTATAATAAATAAATATGAATCTAATGTGATAGAACAATAGTAAGAATAATTAATATTAATAAATATTAATTAATACTATTAATATTAATAAATATTAATTAATACTATCATTATCTCGTGTGCAACATGGTCAATATTCGAAAGATGTTATATCCTTTGGAAATATTTAAAAATATCTTGTTATTATCTACAGGATATAATTTAACAATCATTAGCTATTATATCTATCGAACAAAAATATCTACTTTGCTCTTCTTAAAATATTATATCCGTTTGACGTTTCCTAAAAAGAGAGGTTATCTATTATGTTTAAATAATTTATGTAAGAAAGAAGAAAGTTGAGTTTGATTTCGTAGTTTTGTAGTGATTGAAGTATTTAGATAAATATAAAGTACTTAAATGAATAATGTTAGCGTATGCCAAGTTACCTTAAATCAAAAGTGCATTAATCAATTGTTTTATCTCAATCGCTACAGAGGGTAGATATGGAGTTGTAATAGTTGCAATAAATATGCGATAAATGGATATAACGATCGAACAATTTCATTCAGAATAGAAATCACGAGATTCAAGAATTGCTAGTTATATATTTACATTTTTTTTTACTGAAACAAAATTTATTTATTATAAATAAATGATCGTTGAAAAGGATATGTTAACTAAATAAATATTTAAAATTACCATTAAAAAGTATATCAGCGTCAAGGATATAATATGAACAATTCATAATTTTGCATTTTCATTACATTTTATATTTGTCTCGTATCTGTGTGAACGATATTTGCCGCTCCACTTAATTCCTTTTCTTTCTCTCCTTCTCTCTCTCTCTTTCTCT
Source organism: Crematogaster levior (assembly GCA_901521435.1). Classification (NCBI taxonomy): domain Eukaryota; kingdom Metazoa; phylum Arthropoda; class Insecta; order Hymenoptera; family Formicidae; genus Crematogaster; species Crematogaster levior. Next base: position 130,193 of record CABEGB010000718.1, read on the forward strand.
CTGTGTGCGTAAATAGTTGATAATAAATATTTTATTGTAATAATACTTTTAATTGTATATTGGGTATTTTCAGTTATTGTCATTTCAAAGACAAATACTAGAAAAATCACAAAAATTGAAATCTTTGTTATTATATTTATTATTTATTATTATTATATTTAAAATAAACAATATATGAAACAATATATGTATAGCTGATTTAGCCATTTTACACACGTGTGCGCGCATACTCATACAAAGAGAGGAAGGAGAGGCTGAAAGAGCACATGTATATATCACATTGAGATAATAGTGTAGGATTTAGATCCATAAGATGTTGAAACCAAATATATGTGTATACGTTAATTAGTGTAACGAGATTAATCAGGAAACTCAGATATACATTAAGAATCGATGTGACTGATGCGCTCGTGTAAGCATTCGGCGAATTTTCGCGAAAAAGTGATCTGACCATTTCGATGACTATTGTGTAACGACTCGGTGATAGATTCAGTTTCGACTGTTCCATTCGTAAAGAGTTAAGATACTTATTTATCTAATCTAAAGAATGTGAAAAATGTGAAACAAAAAACAGCATGTTTGAACATACGGATAATATCTTTTCCTTGTTTTGTATGTTATTCTCTGTCCTTGTTCACTTTTCTATTATATTTTCGTGAAAAATGCTTCTACTAATAAATATTAAAATATTAAAATACGTATGGTAATAGATTTCAAGTTCGAAACAAAGAGGAAATCGACAAAGAGCCACATTAAAGACTGATTGTGAGAGCACGTTTAATGTGCCTATATGCTTAAGTGTTTAATTATGAGAATACTTGTAAATATTATATGTGTATCAAATTTCTTCACCTTCTTTTTAGGTTTTATCCTACTAATAATTATCTTCTATTTTTGTTGCACCTTTGTATTCATAATATATTTAATCTTTATATATAAAAAAATCTTATTAATTTTAGAAATATATACGGATTAATTTTCTTATAATATTAAATACATAAATTTTTTTGTCTAAAGTTATATGAATATTTATAGATATGAATATTTATATGACTCTCTTATGTTTTAATTCTAGAACTCTAAACATGTGGGTAAAATTTACCCAGATCATTGAGAGAAAAGTGAATTTTAAGGATGTATTTTGTTTTTTTACTATTTTTACTATAACTATTCAACTTTATTTAATCGCAAAAATATTAAGATAATAGAATTATCTCCCTTGATGTTTTCTACACCAATTTAAAATAAAATAAACATTGATCACTTTTCGAGGAGCAAATGAAAATGCGCTGGGTAAAATTTATGATTAGAATTTACATAAGTTTTAAATGTTTAAGGTTAATATGGATATGAGAAAGATGAAACAATGAAGATATTGATGAGATAATGTACAGTTCTCTTTTATAAAAATGTTATTTTTGGTGTTGTTTGTAATAATAATACCATTAATAACTACAAAATTCTAACTAGTAGTAGCCAAATTGATAACGTTATTATATATGACAATGAATGATAGCGAACCTAATTTTATTTTTACTTTTGAAAAAAGATCGAAATGTTTTCTTTCAAATTTTAAAAGAATTTTTCTAAAATAATTTGCTGATGGTAACGAAAATCGACATGTTATACGCACCGACATAAATGATGTTCCTCCATACATACACAAACAACGTGATACGTATACAAACAATCAAATTGTCCTAGTATACAAACTCACTCATACACTCTCGACTATAGGTGAGGTATAAAGAAGTTACTTGATTGTGTACTGTTCGCCACGATTGATTGATCACACTCTTACGGAACTTAAAAACACCATTTATACCGATGCGTGTACATAATACTTTTATCTTTAGAAAGTAAACAAAAAAAGTAAAGAATGTTTAAATTGACGGAAAAAGAACATCTTTCTAAAGAGTAAAGTGTGCAATAGGAATAGAGCGTGCAATAAGAAGCGGCAATAGAGAAGTAAACTCTTGTATCATCAATTCAGTGGAATGTGCTTTCTACGATAGAATGGAATGGTAACGATATCTACGACTTATAAAGTAGTAAAAAGTAGATAAGATAGTAAAGAGCTGTGCGTGTATTACAAGTTTAGTCGCGAGAGATAATTTTGGAAAAATAAGTACTATAAATATAAGGTCATAAAATATATTAACAATAATAATATAATGTCGATAAGTAATAATATACTGGTACTAATAATATTAGGCACGCTAAGAAGAATAAACAAAAATAGTGATAATAGTAATAATAGTAATAGTATCAATAATGAAATAATGCTGATGATAATAATAATAACACTAATAATAATAATAATAATAATAATAATAACTATAACAAAGATGACAATAATAATGGTAATATTGTTCTTGTTGTAGTTATTATTATATATATTTATCAAATATTTATTAGCAAATAGTTGTATAGCATTAATGCAAAATGTATTTATAGAATAACGAATAGACAAAAGAATTATAAACGAAAGCGTAGAGTCAAATATACATTAAGATAAAGTTATTTTACGATGTAAAAGTGTCTCGATAATACGCTTGCTTTATTTCATTGAGATTGCAATATACTATATAACAATCTCTATTCGATTACATATACAAGATGTCTCTAAACTAGCGATAAATATTTTAATGATAAATTTTTTAATACAAAAATGCTGAAGCTATATAGTTTTCAAATGGAAAAAATTTTAAGTTTACGATTGATAAGTTTAGAATTTTGCGCGTTCAGGGATGGTAATGTAGTCAAATTTAATCTGAGGTTAGAGCAAAATTTTTACCCATTTCACCGCGAAGATCTTATCATATGAACTAAATAGATATGGTAATGCAACAGCTGACACATATTGATAATAATAATAATAATCAAATATATTAAATTATTGAATAAAAACATTTTAAATTACTTTTATAATTCATTACGGTTAAATAGAAATAATTTCTTAATGAAACTCTTAAATACAATAATTTCATTATTGTAAAAAGTACACATTTGTGGTATATGGAAGCACTTTTATCACTGGGTTATTATCATTCTTGAGTGTGCTAAATTCTAACTCTGTGATTTTTTCCCATTTGAAAAGTATAATATTATAGCTTCTTTTCGTATTAGAATTTTTGTCTTAAAATGTTACAAAGGACTCGTTATTAAAATATTTATCACCAGTTTAGAACCCCTCTATAATCAAGTAAAAATGTCTATATACAAAATACACCTACATATGCACGCGCACATGCGTGCACTTATGCTTTATATACATATATATATACATACATATATATAGACCTTTATACTTGATTATCTAGCTAGATTATGTAGTATAGAAAGGTTTATATATAAAGTAGCACAAACATGCAAGTGTGAATTGTCATCTTAAAGCTGCTCTGAAAATGTAAAACACAATTTAGTTTTACATCTGCAATTTTTATCCAACAGAGGGAAATAGCAATAATTATTTAAAAATTACTGGTTACTTAAAAAGTTGTCATTTGATATTAATTTCTAGGATTAGTATACTATAACAATAAGTAAAGCGCTTATTTTATTCGATTCATATTAAAATTAATATCGAAATGTCAGAGCAATAAAATGTATATGATGAGAGCAGTGTTCGACTGAAAACACTAATGCGTTACACCGACGCGTAATGTATCAAAAATATTAGATTTATATTATAACATTTAATATTTGACATTTTGGCAAACTTTAAAAAAGCTTTAAAGGTCAATAAGACGATATTTACTAGAAAAAGGAACAAATGTTCGTTTTTATACCTTTTAGAAAATTTTTATATAGCAATATGCAGCCGAAAAAATATCGTTTTACAAATTTAATTCGTAAGATATAAAATATAATATTTATTCCAGAAACTATAAAGCAAGAAAGAAAGAAATAACGTGCAAAAGATTTATGAATTGGTGATATACATACTATATCCATCTCATTTATTTCGAGAAAGAAGGATAGTCCTTAATAATCAAAAAGTTAAAATTTCTTTAACTATGCATGCTATTATTTAAACACATATACACACATATTAATTAATAATAAATATAATTGTATTCTATATTGACACAATTTTGTTGGTATGTATGTGTGAGATGTTGATTTTTACAAAAAGAACAAGAGGATCAATAATTTTACATGTAAAGCATTGATTTCTCCGCGAGATTTATATTAAAATTTACTTTCATTTCTTAAAGCTACTATAGCAAAACTGGAAATCGTAGTTTATTAACTGCAACAAAAGAGTTTATTTTTAAAAATAACCACGTTACATAACGTAACGAAATTGAATCGACCACTTTTCACAGATTCTTTTATCATTTTATTATGCACACATCACATATTTTTTCATTAATTTTATTCCTTTTTTGTCAATATTTCAAAATCGGCACGTGTAACTCATAAAGAGATTAATCCTAGAACTCTAAACAAATTTATCCACATTAATTTAGAGAAAAATAAATTTTAAAGAAACAGTTTTTTTATTATAATTTTTTCAACTTTTTTTAATTGCAAAAATATTAATAGAATTCTTCTTCGATGTTTTTTACAGCAATTAAAAAAGAACATTAAGTTTTGATTATTTTTCTGGGAATTATGAGCAAATAAAAATGCGCTGGGTAAAATTTCCCTATGATTAAGATTTATGTAAGTAAATTTTATGAGATGTTTAGGGTTCTAGTGTAGTAACAGTGTTAAAAATAAACACAGTGATATCGATGAAAATTATTTTCGAGTAGTTGTTTCTTCAATAAATTGTTTTTTATATGCACATGTAATTCAATTTAGTTTAATGTGTAAGTGTAGTAATTATTACTTCCTTAGTAGCACAATGTATTGGCATAATATATATTAGGAAGTAAATCTGATATATATTGGGTGTTAATTAATTTTCAACATTAATCCAATTGGTAATTGCAATGTAATGTAAAATCTATATTATAAAATAAATATTTTCTTTCGTTCTTTTCTTGCCATATTGGATCAATATCGCATAATAATTGTCCAAATTTATATTAATTACTTTCTAAAATTGGATTAATATTGTTAACTAGCTAGTTGGACTAATAGTAATAATTAATATTGTTAAGCTTGTTTTGCTGGTTGCTGGAACGGATACGCTCTTGTCTACGAGCATAGGGCCTTATGGAAGTTCACTCTTCCACTCATTGTCAACAGAAAGTATAAAATCTGTTGCGAGTATACTAATTACAATGCTACGCGTCCTTCTAGCAAGTTTATCCTGAACTATTCGAGCCTCGAGGCAGGCGTGTGCTCCGGCGACGTGTGTCGCGGTAGACGGCTGGCTTGTTGTAACATTGGCAGTACATTAGCATTTATTCAGTAATCAATTTACATTATATCGAGAAACCTTGGCCAATGAACTTCCAACGTAAATCCAATATTGTATATTTGACTTGCAATATATTTGCAGTTATTATTATTAGGCATTATTTTGAAAGATGCCAACTTACTTTCATTACTCCCAACGTAACCAATGATTAACTAATGTCAGCCAATGTGGAGCCAATGTACTGTGTTACTAGGGTTCTTGATTGAAAATCACGCATATTTTGTGACAATGTCCGATAATGCTTTTTTATGAATACGAATTCATAAAACGATATTCATGTTATACATATATCAGGGATTAGAATAATTAGTATAACACGCTATTAAAAATGAGTGATAAATACCGCTTTGCAATAATGGGAAAGAAATGTATGCAGAAGACACGAAAAATTTATTTGCATGTGCACACGCGCGGAAAGTAAAATAAAATGAAAGAAATAGAAAGCATTCACGGTGGTGATAGTGATGTTAAAAAGAAAAAAGAATGTTGCAATACAAGAAAGTTATCTTAGAATGCCTCCTGGAGTAAACTCTTTTCTTGCACAGGAAAAGGGAAGAAGAAAGCAGAAGGGTAAAAGTTATAACGTTAGTACTAGTAACAGTTAATAATAGCTAATATTGATAAAGGCCAGTATTTTTTCGGCAAACTTAAAGTTAAGAAAGGAAAGGTTTCTTCATAACCTTTCTGCGCCAATGATGCATTGTGTCCATACTGTCTTTTATTATATTAATATATATTAATAATTTATATATATATAAATACATAAATATATAAATACATAATGTACTATATATACCCGACAATATTGATTAAACTTCTTAATATTATAAAGGTATATATATATCATTTTTATTTTCCTATAAACCGACGTATCATGTCGTAATTATATTTATCTTATTCTAACAATCGTGTGCGTAAATCAACACAAAAAATTTCAGATATCACGGTTCTACTGACATTTGTTTAAAACAAGCAAAATGGTTCGTTCCATATTTTTTACATCTTTTTTTATTCTTTCCTTTTGTTGAAATGTGTATAAATCAAATACGTATTTATTTCATCTTAATCATGAAAAAATGTTGGTATAAGATATAATCGGAACGGACAAAGATTCGTAAAATCACGTGAAAATTTTAATCCCGATTTCGTAAATGCATGTCCCTCGAGGGCATCGACCCTATGCTATGCAACGAACGAATAGATAATAAATCTTTAGTAGTTTCTGAGTCATCGCCAAGAGAAAATCGTCATGTCGTGAAGCATTATCGTTGAGCAACACGATCAGTAACAGTGTCTCTGGCATCTCGTACTTGTCGGATATCTCAACTGATTCGAATTCGTCTGAGCCCGTCCCTTTCATGCCTCACTCACGGAGTCTTTTTATCTTTAGAAAGTCGTTTTAAATGGAACACGACATTACCCAGTCCCAGATTACACTACGTCCCGATGAAGATAACAGATAAATAAATAGTTTGTTCACTTTAACACTTTGCAGAGTTTGAGAAAAAAAATATATATTTATTTTTTTCAAAAATATATCTCTCTCCTCAAATAATAAATTATAATTAAAACGGCTAAGTAAATCTGCTTATGACTTATTGACGAAATAAAACACACACACTCCTACTTGATCTTTGAACTCGCTAGCGAATTCAAAATTCGAAATTCAAGACAAGACCAAGACTAGTCTTGACATTTCGTGCAATTTAGGACTTTGTAACGCAATATCTCCGCTCGTACAACATGCAGAAAAATAAAACATCTTTATTGTATAATTTAAATCCAAGCTATCGATTGAACCTACTGAAAACTTGATTCAGTCATTATAGAGATTCGGCAATCTAAAGATTTCTCAACTCAGAACGATTCACTTAAAAACACTTGACGCAAGATACTACCATGTCTCTTGATTACTAATTACATGCAAGATTAAACATCTTTGGAAAATTTAACTTTTATCTTTGGAAACATGCAGTTATCAATCATGCGATTAATCTATCATGTAGATGAACTTATCGCTTTCGAGTCGAAATCCAACGAATCGAGGTGATCGCTCTAGCCTTTTTCTCTCGGTATGTCGACACCCCGCGTATTACGTAATTCCGAGAGGAGAAATCGGACGAGGCGGAGAAAGCTACTAATTGTAAGGCCTTTATACTTATCAAAGACACCGCGGCCTTGAGATATAACCGCGGGCACGATGCAGTAATGATGGCATTGTTGCACGTGGTGTGCTAGGTCGTCGACCCTTTTCCTCTCTTCTTCCCTCCATCTTCCATCCTTTCTCTCTTTTCATTGGAATCTTCCTTCCACTTTCTACTTTGATATCACCGAAGTGACCCCTTTCAATTCATCCACGCAGTCTCTAATTTGTATATGGATCTAATCCGTACGCGGATGTTTCAAAACCTGAGAAACACTCGCGAAGTCACACATTGAGTGTGTTTCACAAAATTACAAAATTCATAATTGATGGTAAAACTGACTTCATAATACTTAATTAAAACAAACTGTAATACCTAAAGTTAATATTATAATTTGAATCATATAGATTTTCAATTTACAGTGCTTTTAGAAGTAGATGGTTACAATTGGAATTAAGAAAAAAGATACATTTAAAAATGATAAAAATCTAAAACTTTTTACAATTAAAGAAGAAAATTAATTTAATTTTCTTTTTAAGCTATATAACATTTAACATATGTTGATGTTGATGAATATATTTAACAAATGCCTAAAAAAGTGAACGTATAGCAGTCTTTAGTAGTTAGTAAAAATGATAAAATATTAATACAAATTATAAAAATTTTTTATAATAATGATGTCGATGAAAATCCACTTGGAATGAGTACTAAAAAATACAATAAAACACAAATAAAAATAATTTAGCTTTGTTTTATTTTAACTTTAACTTTTATTTTTTGCAATAACCATATTTTTTGTAATTTTTTATATATTTTTAAATATTGATGTCAGATCCTCGTGTGATTTGACAGCAAGAATCAGCACAGCGTTTACACGGTTGGAAGGAATACCTACTATGTAAATAACGACTAGCTGTTATTAGTCATTGTTATTTCAATAGTGCTTCTTCCTTGCCGCGTAGCAGTCGTAAACATTCTGGCTCGACTTTTCTCGCTGAATTGCGCAAATGCACACTGATTCACTGATTTTTTAAAATTAATAACTTGTTATTTATTATCATAATCACAAAACGATACAAGATTTTTCTATTTAGTTTAACTTGCTCTATTTATCCACTGCGGATGTTACACCTATTATTGGATACCCTGTACAATTCGTAAAGTACTACAAAATTTTCTTGCTCACAAAGTTTGATTCGCTATTTGCACACAAACATTTTATCTTTAATTGTTTTTAATTATTCTTAATTAATTGTTTCTCATATTCTATAATATTTCTATTACAACTCTAGTATTTAAATAACGTATATTATACAATACACGTGTATTATATGTGTTATATAAAAAAAAATAAATTATTTCTCTTATAAATTATTTTTTTATAATATTAAATTCAAAATGTATAATTAAAAGATTAATTTATATAAAAATATGTAGTTTTGCATAATTTTTAATTTTAATAAGTTAATTTAATTTTTTAACTTAAATTTATTTAAGTTAGTTTGTTTAAGTAACCTTTAACATAGATATTTAATGTAAACTTAGTTTTATTTATGAGATTAACTTTAAACTTAATTTTTAAAAAAGAAGTTACTTAACTCCTAGCGCCTAGCGGACATAAATCAGGAATAAGCATTAAATGAGAAAGAATTCATTAGAAGAGAGAGGATTCGCGTTTCTCCCGTTTCATCTCGCCGTTTCGGTTTCAATACCATCATGTAACTCGTTTCTAAGGTCGCCGTTTCTTGCTCGCTTTGGCACAGCTTAAAACAAGTCGCGTTGAGATTGGTCAAGGTACGACATCGTTTTAGACCTGCTCTTTCGCTCGATCCCCTCTCTCCCCTCACTTCTCCTTTTCATTTTCCCCCTCCACCCCTCCGCCGTCCAATGCCGCCGCTGCTGCTACCACCGCCTTTCCATTGCCAGTTTCAAGCTGGTTCATCTCCCCTTCTACCCTCTAAGCGTAGTAATAGTCTCTGGCCTGCTCTGCCCCATCCTCGATGCGAGCACGCAGCTTCCTTGCTGAAAGCGACGTAAGCCTCTTTTCGCAGGAATCGTAGGAACGAAACGACGCACGTGTCGTTTTCCAGGAACGAATCAAGTATACAGGGTGCCCCTCAATCTAGTTTGAGATGTCGTAGATGTTTTTATTAAAAATAATTTTTTAATATGTCTTTTATATCAGAAGATTCATTGTAAGTGTAAATAGAAATGGCACAAAAGACTGGATTGAGTCACTATCGAAGTTGTAACCGGATATTTTCTAATTCTGATTTTTTAATAGTAATTGTGTTTTTTAAAATTTACGACCCGGACATTAAGAAAGATAGAAATATTAGATTTTATTTTAATTTGTTAAAATACATATGATAAAATTGTTACTGTAATTTCTTTTTTATAAGCTATATATTTATATAGATCATTATTAATCATCATATCATTTATAAATCATAGTAAACATATTGTGATATTTGATAATGTATCGCGATAAATGATAATTTTTATCTCTTTCTCAATTTTGTTTGTAATTCGATTAGTAAGATTACTACAACTTTTCTCATTTTAATTTTTCTCTCTCCAAGCGGTTAATGATTTTACTTAATGTAATGTCTGTCATAATATCTTATGCAAAAATGCGATTTAATATAAAGCATTTTTATTTCTTTCATTGAATAAACATTGATATTAACTTATTGATGATTGATGATTGATATTGATATTAATTGATACTTTGTTTATCGTGAATAAAGACATACAGGTTCCTGCCTGTGCGTGTAACGAGCCTACCGTAATCTAATTTATTACTTCTGATGCTGGAGTTCACGACCGCTTTGTATAGGTATTGATCGCCAAATTTTCGTCGTAGCTTCCGCGCTTAGTGTCGTGAAGTCAAGGTCTCTTTATAATATACATGTACGAAGTAATCTAAATAAAATAATTGAAATGCAAGAATTGAGTTTTAGAAAAATAGTTGCAATAAATTATATAAATTACATATGTATACATGCGCGTATACATATAAACAAAATTAAGAAGTAATTGTAAATATTTTAATTATAAACATAATTATATATATAAACATAATTATAAATATGATAATAATAATAACTATTTCATACAGCAACAAATTCGAAAAGTCGAACCTAAAACTATTTTTTAAGGTCTATATATTTTTTATGCTCGTGTATATAAAAGAAAGTTTTAGATTTTCGAACTTTTCGAATCTGTATCAATACAACATTTATTATTTTTAAGTGATTATGATTATCATGTTTCTAATAATTATAATATTATTATGTATTATTTTAACTATTTATTTAATAGCAAATGTAAAAATAATTAGAGCATTTTAAATTATCATATTATCACTGACGAGTAGCTAAATCGATAAAAAAAAGGTAGTTAAAATCCATAAACAATTCAGAAAATCTTCAGAGATTTAATACTGTCAAAAAATATCATCATAAATATTTCCATTGTACGCACATCCCAGAATATTACCCCAAAATTTTGCAAAGTATTTTTGATTTGACGATCCCCATCCGCCCCTGAAGTAATATGTATCGCAGCTTCGCTTGTACGTGTGCCCAGCGAAACATCGAAGTTTTACCGAGCTATCTCCATTATCCGAATCAACGAGGGCGTATCGACGAGGGGTTCCTATCACACCAAGCGTTGGTCGTTGTGTGCGTGAATACAAGCGAGCGTGCTGCTGTCGTCATTCCTTTCCCCGCACTACCACAACCATGTACCTTCCTCTCCACGGTCCTCCCGTGGAACCGGCGGTTTGCCCTTCTCCCACCACTGCCACAGACCGCACGTGGCGACATGGCGTCCAATGCTCCGTCGTGAGGCAGTCGTCGTGGTTTCTACCCGAACACGTGCATCGCGCGCACTAGGTCATTGCTCTTCGTACTTCGGGTCTCTCCTTCTCTCTCTTTCGCGAATATAATATCGCGAGTGAGTCAGAACGAATCGGAGTAAGCTGGCAGGCCCGACCCTTCGTCACAGCACTTGCCGCATAGTGTGCGGCATGACCACGACACGCTAAATCGCGCGAGCTACTCGACCCGCTGTGCGTCGTCCTGCGTAACCGTGGAATGCTTGCGAAGCTGACGTCCGTATAGATCGGTCCAAATCTTTGGTTTCCCTGAAATGTATTCAGGATATTAAGATGCGGATAAACGACACGTGGTTCAGAGTCTATTAACAAGTTAAAAAAAAGAGGATTCGTAAAACGAATTGAAAAGAATAAGAATGACCGAGCCATGTGTCGTTTAAGTCCAGTTTTACACGATAATGAATGTACATACTCTACGCATGTATACAACCCTCGAAAGAAGGAAGTAAAAGTAGGAGGAACAAAAATATGATTGACAAATCTGTAATATAATGTTGCCAATATAATATATGTATAATAGAATGATAATTACAAAAATATCACATATGTCTATGAGAAAGTGAGTCTAAATCTAGGTCCACATCGTATTCTAACGTTATAGTATGAAAAACATCAATTTATTATACAAACCCAGAAAACATTATGTCTTAAAGATCTCAGACGTTTTTTTTCTATAAGACGTTTTTATAAAACTATCAAAAAATTTATATGAATATACAAAAATCTATCCAATACTATCAATACTATCCAAAAAGATGTCACCAGTCTTTAATTTTATTGCCTTGGAACATATTCTAATATATGATTGAAAAGAATAGAAATTATAAAATATGATTAAAATACATAGGAAGCCCATGTTATGCGACTTCGGTACACAATAAGTCATGTAAATCAACATAGAAATTCTATTCATTTCTATTACAGTCAATCATTTTCTATTAAATATTTTAAGCAGGAAATGAAAACAAACTATTTGCAGTTGTATCAATGTTACCTGTTACGACATTACCTGTACTACGACCTGTTACGGTATCGCTTTATTCTTGGTGGCATAAATGGCGTAAATACGATCGATAATGTTCATAATTCTATTCCTAGCACCTTCATCATCAAAAAAATGTTTGGGTATACGACATAATTAAATATTAATTTGTTGCTCTAATACCGAATTTTGTTTAAATGTTCCTATTCGCAATAGTAAAAATGTTGGTGGTTTCATGTTATGCTAGTTCCCCCACTTTTGAAAAACATGTATAAAATATAATAAACTTACCTATATATCATTAATATAAACATCAATTAAAAATACTTAATTTTTCTGATATTTTTACACATATAAGGAATGGATATACATATCTCGTAACATATTAATTTTTTAATGATTTTATTTTAATGCTTTCATGTAGAAAATAATTAATTAAAAAAAAAAAAATTGAAAATTGTGCGATTGCCATTGTGTGCGCGTGCGTACTAAACGTCCCTAAGCAAATTTTATGTAACATTAATTGCTACACATTTCGGCAATCGATACGTGTCTTATTGCGTTCATTGAAGGTCGCCAGTCTGATGAAAACGCAAAACGTTTGTTATCTAATATTGATACGTGCCACGCGCTATTTCAGACAATCAACACAACTCTTCACTGAGGATCGTTTCTTTGTATCAATGTGTTACATCAGCTGTCATTCCATACACCCGCGATTCTAAAGAAAAGATTTTTACTCTTATGAAAAGAATTAATCTTATGAAAATTTATTTAAATTTTTTAATTCAATTTTACGTTATGTATCTTTGATTGTGTACATAATCAAATAAAAATTCATCTTATCACTATTATATATTTCATATAAAAATTAAAGTGTCATGAATACATGATTAGGAATATAAGAAATGAGTAGAAATAATTGCCAAGCTTTGTTACTTAAAGTAATTTAAAGTATTGTGAGATATACACTAACAGTTATACACGTAAGTTTCTTAAAGTTTCTTTAAACTACGTACTGAACTCACAATCAGTAAAATTTTAGAGTCATTTACTTAATGTTTAAGTAACTTACAAATACTTAAAGCTTGTTCGGAATCATTGCAAGTTTCTTAAAATAATTGTAAACTTTGTAGTTTATTTTCTAAAATAAATTTTTATAAGAGTTAGGGTAAAGATGCCTATTATGAGATACCTTTTTTTGGAAGCTTATAACTTTTTAAATTGTTACTTTTAACTTAAGAGCTTTATGTGTTTCTATAGGTAAAACATTCAAGGTTCAAGATTTCACCAGTAAAGCGCACTAACGGTTGACATATGTATTTTATTTTTTATAATTATTTTTGTAACTTTGCAGAATTTGTCTGTTTTTTAAAAAAAGGTATCCTAATATGAGACAGTGGGGTCTCCTAATATGAGATGGTACCTCATATTAGGAACTTAATAGGAAATAAGTAGGAAAATACATATTTACAATTAGAAACATATATTGAATATAATAAAATCATAGTACAAAACAAATCACAGTAGTTTTCTTATTTCAGTAGTTAAAAATAGTACAATAAAAAATTTTGGACAAAAAATGCAAAAACTTACTAGTACAGCTAATTTTATTTTAAACTTTTAAAAATAAAATTGAAAGTAAATTAAAAAAGAAACAGAAAGAACAGAAAATAAAACTTTTAGGCTGAAGTGGTGTTTAAGATTGTTTTTAATTGCTAACTGGAAAGCCAAAAAATGAATGTCTCTCAGTAAACCATAATATCTTTTGTCTAATTCTATGCAGTATTTAACTAATTCTTCTTCTACAGTTTCGGAAAGTACTGGTTTCCTCGCTAAACAAAGTTGTGTAAGTGAAGACAAATCTTGTTCACTTTTGACATAGGGTAAATACACCAATAGATGGACACCCCCCAATAAATGGACAAATCTCATTTTCAAAAGCAATTACATTAAATTTGAGAAAAAAAATGTAAAGTCATAATTTTTTTTAATAACTACAAATAGTTCCGAATGCGAAAAATAATTCTTTTGAATGTTTTTATTAAAAATAATAGTTTAAAAAAATTTTTTAAATTTGACATCTCGAATTTTTGCTTCGAGAGCGCCACCACTAGTAAGCATGTGACAGATAGCCGGTGGACGTTAATTGTTATAACTAATGAAAATTATGAAAAAACTAAGGTATGTACATTTGATTATACTTATATTCCACTAAAAAAGCTAAAAATATAGTTAATAAATAATAAAATCGAAAAAAAATAAGAAAATTGAGCGTCTATCTATTGGTGACACATTTCTAACCTCTACCCAATAGATGGACATTGTGTTTACATGGTGAATTTTCTTACTTTTTTTTCTAATTTTATTTGTTAAAAATGTTTATTAACATGAATTAATTTTTGATATATTTTCTGGATGGACATAAATCGCATCTCACGCTTGAACTTAGTGATTTTTGTATTAAGCATGATATTATTCTGTATGCTTTATACCCTAATTCCACTCATATTACACAACCATGTGATGTTGCCATATTTAGGGCTTTAAAGTATAAATGGAAAGAAGTAATTCGTCAACAAAAAACACAAAAAAATGTAACTAAAGCTGAAGAAAAAGCTTTAAAACGAAAAATTAAAAAAGAAGAAGATGAAATGAAGAAACAGGAAAATAAAAGAATAAGAGAAATGAAGAAAATAGAAAGAGAAAAAATAAAAGAAGAGAAATTGAAAGAGAAGGAAAAAAAGCTGAACGTAAGAGGAAATTGAAAGAAGAAAATTCAAAAGCAAAAGAGAACAGGCCTGTTGAGAAGAAGAGAAAGAAGTCAACATAATATATTTTAAACGTTGTGTTTTATGAATTTATATAGATTATTAATTAATATTCAAATTATATTAATATATATTTTATGTTATCTTGCATAAGAGAGTACGACGTGTTCAAAAGATATTAAAATTACTTTCTGATATATTTTGAAAATTATTATTCAATTTGTCACCTTTCTTTCTAATTCTATGAAGTTTTAGTTCTTAGGGGATAAAGTTAATAAATTTATCATTTCACATACAAGCAATAAGTCGAAAATATCGTTTGTAAGAAGTGTTCATCTATTGGTATCAGCTGTCCATCTACTGGAGATTTTGTCCATCTACTGGGGTTTTGGTATTTTTCTTAAATTTTTCTTTTTGTTAATTACTACGAAATTCTACCAAGTTTTACTTATTTTTTTCTAGTTAATTAGATATTTTTACATAAATATAATTTATTTTATTACTACTTATTTATATTTTACTATATTGTTTTGCTAAAGGAACTTGAAAGTTTGCTTAACCGTCCATCTATTGGTGTATTTACCCTAACGTTCGAGCGGGCGTTTAGAAATACCAAACTGTTTAGAGGCTTTTAAATATCCCATTTCTTTATTACGTACTGCTTGAACTGCAGCATTCAACGAAGATTGAATCCATTTTTGTCGCTTCTTCGAATTTATTTGAAAGAGTAGCAATTTGAATTCACACCATTATTTGTGGAAGATAGATCGCCTAATATGAAGTATCTCATATTAGGAACTTTCTAGTATCCCATATTAAGAACTACACAAATCATAAAAATATTAAAGTTATGCGTGTAAAATATCTAAGCTAATGGGAAAACACCAAGATAAAAAAATTGTTGTACTTAATGTAACATGTTAAACACGAATATAAAAACATTGCTATTAAATTATATTGTTTACACACCTTTAAGATAGCACATTGAAAAATTTCAACAAGCGGCAGAAAAAAACTCTTCGTGTAAACAATTGTTTGCCTACGCTACGTAGCTGCCACTAACATATTATTTAACGATCGCTACCGACGTGAGGTAGTAACGTTTATAGAAAACAGAAGTCGCGTTTATAAAATATTATGGGGTCTCATATTAAGGGAGAACACCACTGTGACGTAGCGTTTTCAAGTGCTTTATTCGGTATTTTTTTTTGAGGAATTGGTTTGGTCAAAGGGAAAAAAAACTTTTAGGTTATATTGGACACATATTAAAGTATAGAAAACAATTTTTTTATTTGAAAAAAAATACAAAATGGCGGCGTGACAGTAACTTCAATATAAGTGATTTTTACTAGAGTTGCTCCACTGCAAGCACTAGAAGTGTCTAAAATTTGTTCTTGGAACAAAAAATGAAACATTTTCATGAAATATATTAGTTTTAGCGTGGAAGTACCTGGGGAAATTCAAAAATTTGAAAAAAAAAAAATAGAGACAAGTTTGAAAAAAAAGTTTTATTTTTTAACAAAAATTTTCGTATAAAAAGTTGAATAACTTTTTAAATTTTTAATAAATCAAAAAAAACTCAGGTACTTCTCTTTGAAATCTATCTAAGAAGCTACAGTTAAAATTTAAAGTCGATTCAACAAAAATTGATTGAGTTCTACTGCTTGCAGATTTCCAAAACACCATTTCGAGATAATCGCGTTTAAAGTTTTCGGTATCAATAACTTCTCAATAACTTAAGAAATTTTTTACATACTAATCAGCAATGCCAGCTCCATACAGTTGCCCTTCTAAGTTAATATACTCTTCATTTTTGGCACACACGATTTCAAAGTATGGTAAAATAAAATGAGAAAGAAACTCAAAATAACAGTATATATTGCCGACAGCGTTTTTCGGCTGTTAGAGGGCTGTCAGAAAAATGCTTGAAACCCATCTAAAAAAATTTTTTTCAGCTATAAACGAATTTGCATCATATTTTTAAGGGTTTATAGGATTTTTTAAAGTCAAAAAAAAAAAATCGATTTTTTGAAAATTTCACAGTGGTGTTCTCCCTTAAGCACCCGTCTCATAATAGGCACCCTATAATAAAGCTTGGCATTATTTCTACTTATTTTTTATATTCCTAATCATATATTCATAACACTTTGATTTTTATATGAAATATATAATAGTGATAAGATGAGTTTTTGTTTGATTATGTGCACACAATCAAAGATACATAACGTAAATTGAATTAAAAAATATATTCACACACAACATTGCTTAAGGTATAGTGTGATCTGTGCGATAAATGTTTGTGGCAAGTAATTTTCAAGAATAGTACACAGTACTATTTTTAAAAATAATAAATGTAAGGCTATTTTGAAAAATAATATTTTTGAAAAATTTAAATAAGTTGTTATAAAATGTCTTTGAAGCTATAAATTTTTGGATAATAATATTTCACAATTTTGTTGTCAATTTTTTTATCAATATACAATATTTTAAAATAAAACACCTTTTACTATAATTTTTACTACATTTTCTTTGAATTAAAAACGTTTTATATTTAATAATTAATTACATTTAATAATTAATGATGACGATTTAAATAATACTATTGAATGCAAATATGCCTATACCATGTAAGGTTCTTGAACTTTCTACGATCGACTGATTGGGCGGTGAAAGTGATGAAGAAAAATCGTCAGACAATCCAGGACATCGAACATAATCCACAATGATTTCATATTGTTTCTAGAATTTCAGAATTCTTACAGCTCAATGTATCCTTGAGTTTCTTTATTACCTTCGAATTTTAAGTTAATTTTGTTAGTTAAGTTAATTTTATCGGAAAGCATAATGCGAATTGTAACTAGATATTTTTTTGCATAATTTTTGCATGTTTTTACATCTCTAATTTGTAGTCATTATTTTTTATTTAAATTAATTTTTTTTGATAAGTTAATTTTTTTTAGATTCCCAAATCTTTTAATATCCATTGAAATGTTCTCCTTTCAAAATTTTTAAATTATGTTCAAATTTAAATTTTAACAAAGAGTAACATCATATCATTTTCTAGCTATTTATTATTATTATTATTGTTGTTATTGTTGTTGTTGTTGTTGTTGTCGTCGTCGTCGTCGTCATCGTCGTCGTCGTCGTTGTTGTTATTATTATCATTGTTGTTGTAATTTATTTTAAATTATGTAATTTAGCTAGTAAGCAAGGAACATTAAATTAACATTTGAAAATGTTAACTTTATGTACATTTTTTTTAGCGTTTTTAAATATTACATATATGTATTTTAATATTATTTTGTAATATAACTCTGAAATAATGTTGATAATATATTATGTCGCAAGAGCATACGCCAAGTAATTCGGGATGCTCTCACTAGAAAGAACGCGGCGTAAGACTTTCTCGTAAGGAAAAAATACTCCACACGGAGTATTAATAAATTGATACATTCATATGGAATTATTCACCTTTTCATTGGTGTTAAAAAGGTACTTTTTTGCGTTTTTCTCTATGAGTGAAGAGGTCCTAACCTACATACTAAACATTGTACAGAAAACAAACTTCCCTCTTACATCCTTGAAATGTAAGATGTTCTCTGAACATTCAAGGATGTCTTACAGACGTTCCTAAGTCTGTGCTGTATATCATTGTAATAACATTATATTATGATTTTTGCTTATTGAGTATCTTTTGCTATTCCTCGAATCTAAAACCACATCATATTAATGATTTTTTGCTTATTGGGTATCTTTTGCTATTCCTCTAAACCACGTAATCCGAAATCTGTGTCGGCCCGAGTCTTACTAAAAAGAAAAGAAAATTTTAATTGTTCTAAAGCATGGTGATTCCTGAGATCGATACTTGATATAACAAAATGTAAAATAAAAAAATTTATTTTAGATGCTTTGTTTCCTTGCTCTCTCAATGTGAGTGTGAGATTTTTTCGATCCTTGTTCCGACCTCCGTTTGCTTTAGCCGCTCTGATAAGTGTGGTAGTAATGCATTATCCGAGTTACAAAGAAGGAAAAACAAGGCAGAGTACGGCGAAAGCGAAAGACGCGATCCTATCAGTCGTTACGTACACATATGCTTGTATAATGTACGCGTACGTGTGTGCGCAGCCATCAATGACGAGCCAGGACGCGTACCATGCAGTGTCGTATCAAGGTACTTACTTTGCCATGAGCACAATTTTAACTTGATCATTTTCGTAAATTCTTAAACAATTAATTCTTATAATTATTTTTTAACGTAAGACACTACTTTCTTATAGGAGTTTATTCCTAAGAATAACTTTATTGCTCTTCTTATCTCTAAAGCTGTGCTCTTTTCAACTTTTAAAAATTATCTATTGTTCGATATTTTTAATTGAATCTAGCAAATAGTAATTTTTAATTGAAACTAGCAAATAGTATGTTTTATTTATCGATCGTAAAAATAACATCGTGATTATAGTTTGAATATCATCCCTTTTGAACATGCGGAAGGAAAGAGACCGCAATTTTATCGTCGCTAAATAGCTAGTGAAAGAACTCTAGCAAAAGTTAGGGGAAACCGAGAAGAGCTTCTCATGTTTATGGGATTTCCTGAACTTTATAAGGTGCGGCCGTGCGGGAGCGCAACACTGATACGCAGGGATTAGGTTCGCAAGCATGAGTGCGAGCGCACGAGTGACAGTAAATCCGTAACTGCACGTGTACGTCGACGAGTCATCGCGTCCTTTGCACTCTTCTCGTTTGCCTTCGCAATCCTTCTTGTTTCCTCTTTCCACCACTCTTTGTCCCTATCGCTGTCTTCGTTCCTCAAAATTTCGTACTCTCTTTCTTTCTTTCCTCTTTTTCGTTCCTTTTCTTACCTTTAAAACAATAGCGTATGGAGCATCTCTCTGTAGATATCGTACGGAGCATCTTGTATTAATTTTAAGTGCATGTACATATGTAGCAATCTTTTCCGATGTATCTTGAATTGAGCAAAGCTTAATCTCATGGAAAATTAAATCAGATCATTTTAATGTAACATTTTAAACTACATTTTTATATTTAACAAATCGTCATTTGTCACATATAAAGAGATAGCAAGCTTTTCGTATATTTTATTTGAAATGCTAAAATTTGTTCTTTTTTTATACAGTTTACACATCTAACTAATATTTGAATGTCTAACATCATTGTTTCGTATTTTCGTATTTATCAATATTGGTCTGAACGAGCTAAAGAGATTTATTTTCGCACAAGGGTAACGTCGTTTGTAACAATGATGAATTGATTAACGAGCGTGACAAATTTTATTTTATCACCTAAACTTCGAAGTAAAATTCGAAATATAAATCGCAGTCCGTGAAACGAACAGATCAATACGAATCATTGATAAGAGTCGTCGGCTTGTTTGTATATGAACTTTATTACACGTAATAAGCCCACTACTGATTAGAACTCGTTAAAAACAACAATGATAGCATAATGATAAAGCGATAACAAATTCTCAGGTCATGCAACATGGAACATGTCAACGTTTGACGACATTTCTTCGTCACTTGAAATTGATAAAAACGGATATATCATTAGTGGATTTTAAGTGGGTTCTAAGAGAGAATATGTATTGTAAGATATTTCGAAGAACGTTAATCACTCGAGTCGAGTCAAGAAAATCAATTACATGTATATTGATATATTGCAGATGGAAGCAAATATTATGGCTAATGTGACAAATGTCGCAAAAAAAATACGAAAAGAATGATCGATGTGATAGCGGACGCATAGAGAGTAGCGAAGGCACCGTGAGCGCCAGTTACATGCCTGTGCTCTCTCTCTTGCGCACCGCGCACCGTTGTCCGCCACGCCCCTCCTCCTGCGTCCCTCGCCGCGCGCACCACCGACGTGAGTTGCACGCGCGAGGCAGGTCGCGCCGACCACGCCGACAGCCTCCACGTGCTGCCGATCGGCACTCAGCCGCCCCAAATTGTAGGTCGCCGCCGTCAGTTCGCGAAGAACGAGTGGCGGCGGCGAAGCGCGGGGATAGATGGGGCGGATGAGGCGAGCAGGCGATAGCGCGACGATGGGCAAGGGGAAGGCAGGGGTGGGTTGAAACGGATGCGAAGAAGGGAGCGGTGGGGAATACGGATCGCGCGCTCGCGCGTGTGCGCCTCGGCCGTGAGGCTCGCTCGACGCGGCCGAGGAGGTAAACATTGTACAGTACGATTGGCCGGCCTCGTGGCGGCGGGTCTTTCGCTTTTTCGTCTTGGCCCATTTCTTACGAGAAGAAGAAGAAGAGGAGCGACTTCCTTTCTTTTCGAGTTTTTCAAGTTTACTTGATCTCTCGCGCGAGTTGAGTTCCTCGAGTTTTGCGGATCCTTCCGGACAATTGGACTAAAATCAGGATTCTGCGAAAATCACTCATCGTTGGCGTTGTCTCGCGGACGACTCTCTTCCGGATGTCGCCGAAACGAAAGATGATAACCAACGCCCAGATTTTGGATTACACTAGGATGTAACGTGGCATGCAGGTGGGTGCTTCTCTCTTATCGAGATATTTCATCCATCGCTTTCTTCACTTACCTCTCATCCTCTTTTCTTGCCAACTTCGTTAAAAAACGTTTCAAACGTTCGATTAAAAGTGACATTGAGAGCTCCGATTCGCGAAAATTGATGTCTTCTGATTCTTCGGATTTCATCCGCGTGTTCACAAACCCATGTATTTTTTTACGCAATTTTACATTCTCTCGACTACTAGTATTTTATTTTCATAGATCCTTATCTGCAGATATTCGGACTTGCAATCTCGCGTTTTCTTGTAGATCTTGTAAATATGAGCGCGCGCACGCACGTACACGCGATAAAAAGACAGTTGCCATTAAATTGAACAAAACGAGGCGTTTTTCAATAACATATCGTACTTATGGTTTTAGAGTGAGTTTCTACTACTTTGATTTTGTATATTAAATGGGTAGTACTTCGAAGTTGTTTTCTCGCAACGTAAGGCGAAAACATGCCGAAGAAAGCACCAATGAAAAACTATCGTCACAACTTTTGCGAATTAAAATGGCACGTCATCATATTTGGTTGCTGATAGACCTCATTTCATTTCTCCTTTTGCATGTCGATAGCAAGAATATTTTCTTGAAAACACATGGTTATCAGTAAATTTATATGATTTCTTCAAAATGATAATTTATGTTAAAATTATCAGTCTATTATAATTAAGCAGGTGTTTTTTTATCTCAGGATATTCTTAGACTAAAGATAGTATCAACGAAAACGTATTCTTATATAGAATCATCTTAGATATGCATATCGACATGATATTAGATATGCATGTCGATATTGTGAAAAAAATATTTCTTTGTATTGTAAAATATTTGTATAAAAATCCTTTTATCATACTTGTGTGTCAGTGATCGTATATGTGATACATTTAACATTCAATTGCTAATTATTACAGTTCGCTTTTTACTTGATTCGCTACTTATTCGCTACTTACTTGATTTTATATTTTCAAACATAAAATTTATAATTGGAAAATTAGAATTGAAGTCCATTAAATAAATCGAATAGAAAGTAGGAAAATAAGAAACTAACAGTATCGATAATATAAAAAATTGAAAAGTCACAATAAATGTTAAATTTCTCCGAAAAAGATATTAATTGCCAATCGGAAAATTACAATTAATCTCTTATACAGTTAGGACAATTTGCATAAAAAACGTGATCAGAAATCATCGTAAGGTCGCTCGAATCGCGAAGAGGAAGGGCAGTTCACGAAATTCGATACGAAAATGTCTTCCGGGCGTGAGCAGCGATGGTGGCCATAGAGTGAAATTTTCCTTCGGTATGGGGGATGTTTCCGCGGATCAATACGATTTTTGCGTATCCCTTTTTTGTGAATTGCGATACGTAGGTCGGCCGGATCAGTCCGAGCTCCGAAGAAGAGGGACGGCCCCTGTAGAAATGAGTGATACAGGAAAGGGGATACGAAACTACAGGAGGGAATTACGGAAGGAGGGGGGGAAGAGAAAGAGGGGGGCGGAGGAGGAAGAGGACGAGCAGGAGCAGGAAGAACAGAAGGAGAAAGAAGAAAGGAATAGGGCTGTCGGAGTGAAAGGACACTAGGAGAAAGGGAGGAAAAAAAACGAAAGAAAGAGTGCATCGTACGCGATTATCGTTGGACGTGTGCCGCCGCGTGCTCCTCTTGTGATGTAACTCTCGACGTCCTTACTGCGCGGCGAGTTGGACGAGGTCGGTGATCGCTATAAAAAAATGCGACTCGCACACGTGGAGGCAGCCGCGCAGGTTTCGGCCGCGGCGTGCGAAGACGAGCGACGGGGGGCAAGCGATGGTTGGCGGCGCGCAATACGCTTGCAGCACCGCCGCCAACCACGGCCGCGGCCTCCCGCAACCGTCGTCGGACGATAGCGCCGCGCGCGTGCAGGCGCTTAGCGAGAATTCGTCTAATTTAAAAGATAAAAATACCTCCCATCCGCGTGTTCGCAAACACTCTATGTTTTTACATAAAATTCAAATTTCAAAAACTATTACATTGTAATCGCCGTTTTGCGATATCTCGGGCCTGTTTTTTAAGCACTTGGACAAAAATTTCACGAACAGACGGAGACTTTCGAATGGTAAAAAGTTGACATCAAGAGATGTTGTAATTGTCGAAAATATCGGTAACAATGAATTTACTTGTAGTCCAGTCAAAAGAGACCGAAAAAGAAGTAATAGTGGAACTCGGTTATACCCGCTATTTTTTTTCACGTAAATTAAGTTTAGGGCCTTAGGAATAACATATCAAAAAGTTGAACTCGGACAGGTATGGCGTCCCATCTTAAATAAACAATTAAGGTCGAAATTTTCGGTTTTTGGCTTGTATCTTTTAAAGGTGACGTCGTATGAAAAAATGTTGTATATGAAAGTTGTTCGTTAGGGTCTCAGCTATTTTTCCCACGCTACAGAAAAAATTTAAAAAATTTTTGTAACGTAAAAAACGTAAAAAACCATAAACAAACGCAAAAAATTAAAATGCTTATAATTAAATAATTAAAAGCTGTAGAGCGATGAAATTGGGTGAAAGTATACTTCTCGGTGAGTACAATAAGTGTGCCAAACCCGAGCGCGCCAAGTGCTATAGTTTTATTTTAAAAAAAATGCAAAGTTCAAAATGTCAATAGCTGGCATTTTTTTTGTAGGGCACTTGGGGGGTTCCTGATTTTTTTACGCATTTGTGGTGATAAAAGGAGTAAGTTGTGAAAGTTGCAGATTTTTAAACCGTATAGAACGGCCGTAGGAATTTAAAAAAAAAATCCTTAATTAACAATTGAAAATAACGGTCATTTTTAAACTTTTTCGACGCGGTCTTTTTGGGACTGAAAAGTACGTGAAAAGACGAGAATTTTCAGGGGTCGAACGTTTCATAAGGTTTTTTAGATCCCGAGATATCAAATTTTTAATTAAGCCGCCATAACTAATGTTTATTACAACAAAAGTGGCTGAAAAAAATTGAGTGTCATTGTGAGATGCGTAGGAATACACCTAATTTTTTTCACTGCGTCACAAAGTATAGTTATTGCTAAAAAAAATTGAGAAGTCGACGTTTACGGTCGCGAGATCCGGCCTCCGAGCCACCAGCGGCAGGGCCGGATTCGGACCGCGCGGGCGTAAACGCCGAGTTTCTTTTTTATTTTTAACAACTACAATGCAGTATGATGCAATACAAAAAATTATGTGTATTCCTACCGCATTTTGCCATCGCGATTTATTGAGATAAAAGGAGTAAGTTGTGAAAGTTGCAGATTTTTAAACCGTATAGAACGGCCGTAGGAACTAAAAAAAAAAAAAATCCTTTTATCTCAATAAATCGCGATGGCAAAATGCGGTAGGAATACACATAATTTTTTGTATTGCATCATACTGCATTGTAGTTGTTAAAAATAAAAAAGAAACTCGGCGTTTACGCCCGCGCGGTCCGAATCCGGCCCTGCCGCTGGTGGCTCGGAGGCCGGATCTCGCGACCGTAAACGTCGACTTCTCAATTTTTTTTAGCAATAACTATACTTTGTGACGCAGTGAAAAAAATTAGGTGTATTCCTACGCATCTCACAATGACACTCAATTTTTTTCAGCCACTTTTGTTGTAATAAACATTAGTTATGGCGGCTTAATTAAAAATTTGATATCTCGGGATCTAAAAAACCTTATGAAACGTTCGACCCCTGAAAATTCTCGTCTTTTCACGTACTTTTCAGTCCCAAAAAGACCGCGTCGAAAAAGTTTAAAAATGACCGTTATTTTCAATTGTTAATTAAGGATTTTTTTTTTTAAATTCCTACGGCCGTTCTATACGGTTTAAAAATCTGCAACTTTCACAACTTACTCCTTTTATCACCACAAATGCGTAAAAAAATCAGGAACCCCCCAAGTGCCCTACAAAAAAAATGCCAGCTATTGACATTTTGAACTTTGCATTTTTTTTAAAATAAAACTATAGCACTTGGCGCGCTCGGGTTTGGCACACTTATTGTACTCACCGAGAAGTATACTTTCACCCAATTTCATCGCTCTACAGCTTTTAATTATTTAATTATAAGCATTTTAATTTTTTGCGTTTGTTTATGGTTTTTTACGTTTTTTACGTTACAAAAATTTTTTAAATTTTTTCTGTAGCGTGGGAAAAATAGCTGAGACCCTAACGAACAACTTTCATATACAACATTTTTTCATACGACGTCACCTTTAAAAGATACAAGCCAAAAACCGAAAATTTCGACCTTAATTGTTTATTTAAGGTGGGACGCCATACCTGTCCGAGTTCAACTTTTTGATATGTTATTCCTAAGGCCCTAAACTTAATTTACGTGAAAAAAAATAGCGGGTATAACCGAGTTCCACTCACTTTTCTCTTTTGACTGGACTATTGAGTGAAACGCATACTCTTTCCGTTATGCCAACCTTCGGTTGACAGTAGTCAGGGATAAAAACAGCAAACTTAATGCCTGTATAATGTATATTTTCGAATATACGATTTTATCGCGTTGTTTATCGTATTGTTAATTTTGTAAAAATGCGCACTTATATAGGTCCTTGACAAATATGACAAGATATTATATTCACGATGCATTTATGGTAAATTGCCTTACGACAGCCGTGCACGTGTGCTTTTTTTGGTGACACGAGCTATCTTATAGCGGGAATATTTTAAAAGCGATAACGCGTTCTGCAATTATTATTGGGACTTTTATATCCCTGTAAACAATGATGCAGTTAAAATGTGTTTCGCATATAATCAGACATGCATGACATTTACAGTAGCAATAACACGCCACCTTCGTGTTCGAGCTGTAAAATGCAGATCGACGGTAAGATATTTGAAAATTTATCGTAAGCTTTAATGTAATTGTCGCATAGAATTTAAGTCTAAGGCCGGTATTCATAGTCCGTTTTCTTATTTTAAGACTGTCTTAAATAATATCTTAAGATGCTAATACAGCTCTGTGATTGGTTTATAATATCTTAAGACTATACTTAAGATGATCTTAAACATAAGGTCTAAGAAATTTTTTCTTAGGATTGAACACGCTTTAACTACTATATCCAGAAAGGACATGTTTACATAATTTTTTTTTAAGTGATTTGTACAATCATGTCCTAGAATATATGACTATATATGAATATATGAATATATGTCCTAGAATATACTGACCATTCCTCCTGAAACATTTTGTATATTAAATATTTAAACATAATCAAGGACCTACGAAAGGTGGACCTACTCGATCGTAGTTTAGCGTACGCACAACCGGAGAGTTGCTCACTGAACGATTAGAGTAGCCACTATGATTTCTGTATGAAAATAAAAGAAAGGAAATAATTCTACTAACTAATTGGGCTACTCCAAATGTTTGTTTCAGTCTCCCGTCCTCGATGCTGGGTTACTATCAGACGGAGTCCGTGTCGCCGAATTCAGCGATGTCGACGGCGTCGAGTAGCGACATGACCGCCGGCTTGGAGACAATAAGTTCGGTGAAGAGTTTGGTGTGCAGTCCGGATATCACAATGTTCGCGGCTTCGTCGGGATGCAACGGGGTCGAAGCTGTGGGCCCGGCAAGTCCAACAACGGAAATTGGGAAATACCAGTGTCTGCTCTGTCAGAAGAGCTTCACACAGAAGAGCGTGTATCAGAGTCACCTAAGGTCACATGGTAAGGACGGCGAGGATCCGTATCGCTGCAACATCTGCGGTAAGACGTTTGCGGTCCCGGCGCGACTGACACGTCACTATCGCACGCACACCGGCGAGAAGCCGTACCAGTGCGAGTACTGCAGGAAGTCATTCTCGGTGAAGGAGAACCTCAGCGTGCACCGGCGCATCCACACGAAGGAACGACCGTACAAGTGCAATGTGTGCGGACGCGCGTTTGAACACAGCGGCAAGCTGCACCGTCACATGCGCATCCACACCGGCGAACGACCGCACAAATGCACCATGTGCGCCAAGACGTTCATACAGAGCGGCCAGCTGGTGATACACATGCGCACGCACACCGGCGAGAAGCCGTACGTGTGCAAGTCGTGTAAGAAGGGCTTCACCTGTTCCAAGCAATTGAAAGTACATACACGCACCCACACCGGCGAGAAGCCCTACACCTGTGACATCTGCTGCAAAGCGTTTGGCTACAACCACGTGCTGAAGCTGCACCAAGTGTCACACTACGGCGAGAAGGTGTACAAGTGCACGATCTGCAACGAGACCTTCAGCTCCAAGAAGACGATGGAGCTGCATATCAAGAAGCATCCAGAGTCGCCTGCATCCGTTACCTCCACCGTCACCGACAGCAGCGTCTCGTCGCCAATGGCGGTCGGTTCGCCGATCGAACCGGAAGTCTCTCAGGAGGCCGCGAACAGCGGCAGCAGCAATCTTGGTCCGGTTGCGATCCCGGCTAGTCCAAATTTACCGGGTATCGCCGTCGACGATAAGGAGAGCCTGAAGACTGAAGAAGCCCATCCGGACTCGACGTCGAATGCTTACGCCGTTCAACGTGACTTTACGTACTATCTCTATCCCGGCAACAGGGAGCAACAATATTCACAGCCCTTGGTAGCACCGCCGAACACGGCGGTGGAACCTGTGCTTACTGACATCGACGAGAAGCGTTTCCAGGCGAGCGTAGTGGTGAGCGCACCGCTAGAACCAGTGGCTCACCATGTGTTTTTCTACCCCGACCCAGCGTACAGCAACTTCAATTTGACCGCCAGTAACGGCATCGATCTCGATGCCACCGATTGTTCGTCTTTCCTGAATCTGCCGGGTAATGATGCGCGCCGAAGAGTCGAGGCCGCCCTGGAGGCGGTCGAGGAGGAGCGTCAGAGACAAGAGTACAGTGTCGGGATCGTCAAAGTTGATCGAGATCCGTTACTCACGCCACCGTGCAGCAACCCCGAGAGCCCGGTGTCGTCTCCTGACCTGGCTTTGGATCTAGCGATACCGCCGCGGGAAACGCTGATCTTGCCGCCCAGGAAGCGCAGCAAGATGATTCTTCAGTCTATGGAGAGCGAGTACAGGAGTAGCGGCAACGGTGGTGGTGGCCTAATCGCGACCTCGCAGAGGCAAAATTCCGTCATCCAATTCGCGCGAGCTTCATAGTGAACGTGCCGAAGCCACCAGCAAAGCTTGGCGAAGACCAAAGGCGCCCTTGGAAACTGGAGAGAAGGATCTTCCGGAAGATATCCTCTGATGATATCCAGGGATAGAAATTTTCCATTCGAACTTAAAAGTTATCGCGAGCTTCGCTGGTTCTTCAACGTCAATCAAATGATAATCGCACGGGCGTACGAGCAACGGACTTTTAACTCGTCAACCGCGATGCGAAACTGTGCCCAGCGAGGCTCACGACGTTCCGTTTTCGGAATTGGACGGAAGAGAGATGCTCACGTGCCTCCTAAGTGGATCTTGAATGTAACGGGTGAATCACAGCTCGTTGGCCTTGTTTAACTTTCCATTCGCAATCAGCATGATCTGAGAAAAGACCGATCGCGCCAAGTTAATTTGGCGATCAAAGCCATGTTTGTTACTTAATGACATTTGATAACAATTAACGCAATCCATTATGGACTGCATGTATTTTCCTAATGGCTCACGAGCGACAACACTCGCAATTATTTTCTCGACAAGTCTCTTGATCTTTTGAGGCTTTAACGTTACGTGTATGTGTTAGATGCGTGAGAGATGAAGAGAGTAACTGGATGTATTCCTCGATCGCACACAGTTCGTGAGCGTGCATGGTGAGGTAGCGCGTACGCAATACTGTAGCTATTAAAAAAACGTAATCTCGTGAACCAAACCTTTAGGGTAAAAATATAGATAATTTGGAATGGGGACAAGGAAGGATTATTGAAAAATGAGGTTTTTTTAAATGCAAAAATCAGTACATTAATTTTAAGGCGTACTGTCACATGCGAACACGCACACACATCTCACTTTTCTAAAAGTTTTATTAAAATTTTTTAAATTTAAATATGCTACTAAAAAGATATTATTCATATTTTAAATTTATTTTATGTACATGTTATCTATATTTTATATATATGGTAGTCTTATTGAGGGGTTACGTCTTTTTAACATTGTGCGATTCGTATAGAGCGGCCGAGTATTCACAAGCATCTGATGCACAATTTTTAGTATTCCTCAAGAATACAGAGAATATGCCTGTAGTAAAGGCGATTCGTCCAAATATAAGAGAAATATATCAGATGTGCCTGTGGTATTCGGCTATTGTAAACTTACATTGTATAGAAGCTATTGTCAGCAATATTTAACGGTCAGTAATCAGTGTACAAAATGATTAAAATTATTTAAACGGAGGGCCAACTTTGTGAGATGTTTTTTCGTTAGCCATACAACTGCCGAAGATCGTGGTCAATAGATTATCATTATTACCATTACCGATTAATGTAACATGTAAAAGAAAGTGTTGGCCGTTCAGTATCTGAACGTTCATATGTTGAATAGAGGCAAGGAATTGTCACTCAGACGTTTGCACGTATTACCTCATCGCTGCACGCGAGCAATGTTTTTTTTGAATAATTTATACGCCCGCTTTTGGGTCTAACTTTCGACGTTGTGTATTTGTCATGTGTAATTGTCTCGTGCCGATCGACTCACCCTTCGCTGTGTCGGATACATGCTCGCGAAGGTCGAATATCTAATCTCTTGCCAGGCTTAACAAGACTGACGTCAGTTTACCTTGTTAGCGTCACGATTCAGTTCAACGGAGAGCTGCCAGTGGGTGTTGATATTATCATCGCCGGTTGAATATTCGTCAACTGAGTAGATGATAAATTTAAAACAGGTCATTAGTACATACATTATTCTCAGCAGTTTGCTATAATTTTATAAAAGTGATACATGCGATAGATATGCCTATGTGATCTTAGTGTAATATGATATCTCAAAGTAAGATAAAATTTAACTTATTAAGGATTTAAGACGTTTAACGATTTTTATACAAAATAGCCAGCCATTCTCCTCAAATTCAGAAAATTGAGAATTTTATTTTTCGAATCATGGTTTTTATCAAGAATTAATTTACGCTTGGAATAAATGTATTCCATCTGACGTCACATTGTTTTAACGTAACAAGTATCAAGCTATTATTTGCTCGGTCACGATGCCACTGGAATCTCTCGTATATCAAACGTTTGGATCGGAGGGAAATGTTTATTTGTCGACAATTCGTCAGAAAATTGAGATAAATTTTCAAAGATTTTGGGGCTAATTTTGCCAAAGTCAATCAATCATCTGGCTCAATTGTCAATCACAAGTCCAATTTACTCCTTTTGCCTTCCAGATTTAATATTAGAGAAAAGACTCGATGATAAAACTGAGATTGATCAACTTTAGCGAAAGCAGTCGTGCGGAAAAATCTTTGAATTTTACTCTCACAATCGCGCATAATCACAATATGCGCTTTCGATTATATTATTATATATTTATACGTATATAGATATAATGCAAATAATAAGATGTAGCTTGCATATAAAGGACACGGAACAAAGTCGACAAACATTGACGAAGAAGCAAGAAAGGGAATCGAACCTTAATGGTATCGTCGGAATTGTTTATTGCTTTGAAAATTCGAAATTAGTCGTTATTTAGTGCGTGAAAATTAGTGCGTAATATATTAATCGGCGTAGACGATACTGCTGCGGAATTGTAAGAAGGAAAAGGAATTAGCAGCGTAAAAAAGGATAATGGAGGAGGATGGGGAATTGGGCAAAAGGAAAAGGGAAGGAGGAGAAAAGTGCACCAAACAATTTAATATCTCTGTGATAAGAACTCCATAGTACCAGAGTATTAAGCGGAGCCGAGCCCACTGCCAGAGTACAAGCGTATATGTACACATGCATGTTAATGATGTGAAATTACAGTGACACACTGTGCGACAGTGACTATCACAAGGAAACTCAATGTTTGACACAAAAAAATTTTCGACTCCCGTAAATTCTGTTGATTTTTGACATCTCATGCGATTTCACGGAATTTTACATAAATCCTAAATTATTACGCAGATAAATTAATCCTAAAGTTATAAATCCGAAATTTTCAACATATTCTAAATCCTAGTCGACATTACACTTTATGAATTTTGAGTTTTTCAGATCTCATAACATTTACACATGCGCACACAAAGAATTTGATTTATATTCCATTATTATGTCCATTTATACATCCCGATTAATAATTTCGGATCCATTGATGAATTTTTGTATCCTTAAAACATATTTATTATACAACAATCGAATCTTTTGTTGGATATTCTTGTGTATAACCTAATAAATTACATTCAAATTTAAAGTCTAACAAACAAAACTCTGTCACAAACAACTGACCGTAACATGCGTGTACATATATGCGTTCATCTAAGTTCACATAACAATAACAAGTAGTGTAACTTGTATCATGTATTTACACATATAATCACCGCGAGAGTACACCGCGTAGCCCATTCTTTACTTATTTTTTATACTCTTTTATCGTCGAAAACAGTGCAATCGTAATTTTAAGCTCAAGCGATCTCGGACCGCGTCTTACCAATGTAACTCTTCCATAATGGACTTTTTAGAAACTGTGTTTTCAAATAATGTAATTTATTATAATGTATCATAATAGAAAATTTTGAAACTGGGATTTTAAAGCCTGAAAAAAAAGGAAGATTGTTAAAATTTATTCATGTTTGGATTAACTCTGAAAATTTTGAAATTTTAATTTAAGGGGATTTTAATTTTAGATTAGTTGCTTCTCGATGGCAATTGAAATTGTATAGTGAATGTAAGCCGCGCGGTGTAACGCAAATTGAGAGTGTTAATTATTAAGTATTACATTAATGATGAGAAAAAAAGTAGTAACATAACGACGTCATTATTCCTAGCGTAGAATATCTATTATTATTATTATTTTACTGTACTATTACGATTATTATTATTATTATTATTGTCATTGTCATTATTAATATTATAATTTTATTAATATCAATTATTATTTATGATTATTATTGTGAAACCGCATACATGTCAGTGAGATGAGAACTATTTTGTCCCAACTGACATGTAGACTGATTACATATAAAAGTATCATACATTTTTATAAAAGAAAAACGGAACACATTTCACACACCACACGCATTTTCCATTTCATTATGTTTGTTGTTAGAATCATTACCCGAGAATCTTTCTCGCGAAATCGAATGAGAGCAACCTATTTCGAAGTACAAGCGAAGGCCCTTTCTTAATTTTAGAGCGTTGTGAAAGTTGTATAAAAATTTATTATTGTTTTTGTATTTATAAAATTTAATATAAATGAATAAAAAAACTGTGAGTTTCCAAATGTGTGATGTGCTTCTCTTTTATCGATGATTTAGCTATTTTATTTTATATATATTTCTTCATCTGTATGTATATGCCATGTATGTATATACCATGCATTGCTTGGAATTGATTAAAATTTAAAAAGCATACAGTCAAACTTTGCTAACTAGAATTTTAAGGAAACAGAAAATAACTCGAGTTATCGAGCGTTTTAAGTTACCAGTTTTGAATCATAAAGGTCATAAAGGAAAAAACTCAAAACTTAAACTTATAGAAGTTTTAATGGAATTTAATTTTTAATCTAACACGTAAAAGTTTTATGATTATTATTTTATTGAAATTAATATAAATAAGTCAACATAAGTAATTCAAAGTTACACAAAACGGAAAAACAGAAGAAAGATTTAATAACTTTAAAAACTTTTAATGAAATAAATTTATATTTGGCGATAGAAATATATAATTTTTATTGGCTTTATGACTGTAACTGCTTGGGAATTTATAGCACTTTCAATTTTTATAAAGACATTAAATATATGTATTATTATCAATATCACTTTTTAAAAAACGCAATGCTTTTTTAATAACCTTTTTGATCTCCTTAGAAATTCATCTCTGAAATTAGAAAGAAAATGTCCTACTTTTTCTTTTAAAATTTATCCTCCAATACTTATATTGTTGTTTCTACGTTGCTTGAAATGTACATTATTTATTAAGATTCATTTTGTCACACATTTAATTGTTTTAGCGAACGGGCGGAGAAAGAAGAAAGAAAGACAAAGAAGAACAAATCCAGAACTTTACTTTGAGTTATAAAGATTTTATTGATCAAACTTTGAGATATAAAGGTCAATTCATTGAAATAATTTGAGTAAAGGTGAACTATATATAAATATACATATATGGTAGCTGGTACGCTATCGTATACTTACTTATATACTATATATTTCGAATTAATCTTCTTTTTTCGATTTATAGAGATTTTCTCTAAGGATTAAATAAAAATTGTAGAGATTTTCAAGTTATAACAAGATTCAAATTAATGAAGTTTGACTGTACGAAATGTCAGTAATTTACGTGAGAATGAGCAAAATCAGATTTCACTTCACTTTCACGTAAATTAGATAAAAATGTAGTTCGATGCAACGTGTTGCATACAACATGTTGCATACAACATGTTGCGGGCATCGAACTCACCTGTTTTCATTCTGAGAGATTTCGTGCGTCAAGCACGATCTACGCTAATTGTAAGTCTTTGTTAGTTATATATTAAATAAAAAAATACATATGAGGCAAAATAAGTTAAATCAATATGAAAATTATGACATTTTTATGTTATGTCATTTTTTTAAATATAAAATGACGTATATTACATACAAAACTAACTAGTTAATTTGATAAACTTGATTAACTTGGTAAATTTAGAATTATTACTTAGATAGCCAAACCTGAATCTACGTAAGCAGATTCTGAACAGAGTCTGTTATAAATTTTTTATAAACAAATCTTTTATGGACAAAGAATCTGTTATATTCAGGGTTGGGTTATTCGACCATTTTCTAGGGGTTTTTTACATATTTTGACTGTATTATACAGTATAATACAGTAATTTATACTGTATTATACTATATTATACTGTATTATACTGTATTATACCATGTATAATACATGTCTAATACTGCATGTATAATACTTGCCCAACCCTGGTTATATTCAGGGCCGGATTAAGGGTTGAGGGGGCCTATAGACGGCGGTACTTTACGGGGCCCCCGTGAAGTACCATCTTATACCGTTTCATGTTTTTTTTAATTGGAGTATTATTGAATAATTACATATTTTGAAAAATCCATATTTAATTATAAATACATTTATTTCTTGTACAACTTACAAGACAACTTTTCTGGCTTTTTCGTGAGCAAAATCCTCGACGATATCTTCAAAAGACAAAGATTTTGTTAAATCATTCTCTATTGAAAGTAATAGAAGAGCGTTTAATTTTTCTTCCCCTAGCGATGATCTCAACCTATTTTTTATTAACGATAACTTTGAAAATGACCTCTCTGACGAACAATTGGTCACTGGGATCGTAAGATAAAGACGATAAATAATCAAAATATTCGGAAATACTTGCCCTAAATTATTCTCAAATAAAAAATGCAATATTTTGTGTGGACTAGCAGACAAACCGCAATTTAAAAAATTATTTTCAACAAACGAGGAAAACTGCATCCATTCCATTAATAAATCATCGTCCAAATCGTCCTCATAGATTTGAGAAATTTTCATCAATTTTTGTCGCAATTCTTCTCCTTCAATTTTCGAGTTGGTTATAAATCCAAAAATTGAATTCAGAAACTTATAGGCCGATATTCTCTTTGTCATCTCTGTCACAAGTCTATCGATGACGACAAAAAAAGTATTGACTTCGAATTTCTTGTGTCCAGACAGAAGTTCTGGTTCGACACTCTTGTCAGAATTTTTTTTAATTATTTTTCTTCTCCTTACATCCGAAAAGTCTTGACCGATTTTATCACTGAGTGAGCCCGCTTCTTCCTCAAAATCTGAAAATTTCAATCTCATCCCTGCAATAGTATCCGTGAGCGATTGTAAAAGAGTCACTGCAAAACTCAAGTCAATGTCATGTTTTTGGAGTTCTATACTGGTGGCATTTATTCTCTCTAAAATTTTACTCCAAATTACAGTCATTAAAGAAGTTTCCTTTTTCATGATTTTGTCAAGGAGACTTTGAGCCTCTCTAACACTATCGGCAGGTTCAGTGTCGTTATTGGCGATTTCATTCAAGGCACCAATAATTGAGTCATAATTTTTCAATAACGATTTGCACGACTCTGCATGACATGACCAACGAGTAGAACTAAGCGATTTTAAAACAACTTTTTGCATTGAATCGCCGGCATTCAAGAATTCTTTAAAAATATTCCATTTTCTAGGTGAGCTTGAAAAAAAGACGTAAAGTTTTTGTAAAAAACCAAAAAAATTGATAGCCTCTAGACAGGATTCTACTGTATGAACGCCGACTAAATTAAGAGAATGCCCAGCACAAGGAACATAAAATGCTTTATCACAAACCCTTTTAATATGTGCTTGCAAGCCCTCGAATTTTCCTGACATATTAGAGGCATTGTCGACTGCCCTCTGCAATTCTTCAAATCGAGATCGGCTTTATTTAAAAATTCACTTACTGACTCATACAAAGATATACCTGTGTGAGAAGTTATGGGCAAAAAGCCCAGCAAACGTTCGTATACTTTTCCCTCATAGCAATAACGAATTACTATTGAAAGTTGATCGACGTGAGAAACATCAGGCGTTGAATCGACAATTGATGAAAAATATTTAGCCGATTTTATCTCTTCTGTGATGACTTTTTTCACTCGTTGACCCATTAACTGAATAAACTCGTCGCAGATAGTTTTTAATAAATACGATACATTTCCTTTTCCTTTGTTCTTATTCTTTTCGATGTGAGCTTTCAGAAATGGATCAAACTGAGCAAGTAATTCTAGCAATCCTAAAAAATTACCATTCTTTACTGAACCAAATTGCTCTTCATCTCCTCTGAATGACAATCCTCTTTCACAAAGAAATTTTATCACGGCGACCACTCGTTGAAGTACTTCCCGCCAATATTTAGTCTCATTTTCTACTTGATTTATGATCTGTTTATTGATTCCAATATTTGGATTTAATCGAGCAAGTAGAGTGACCATACTTTTACGATGTTCCATACTGTTCTCATGATTCTGAACTCTTGCATGAATGTTCTTCCAATCATTAAATCCGGTCACAAATTGTAGATGTTGATCAGAATTAAACAGCTTACAAGCAACACAAAACAGTTTTTGAGTGGACGGTGAAAAAACAAGCCAAAAGCGTTCGTTTCTTTCGCCATTTTTCATAGATCGAAAGAAAATATCATTTTTTAAACGTCGCCTCTCTTCTCCAAACTGTTTTTCAGTATCGGAATAATTATCTAATCGATTTTGGAAGTACTTTATACTTTTGACTAGACATTTCTCAATAAAATTAGCAGTTATGGTAGCTGGCCACATAGCAACATCATTATTGGGTAAAATTATTCCTTCAAATGTAGTAACTGTATCAGTCTCAGTATTTATTTCAAAGGACGACTCTTCGGATGTTATAGGCTTAAGCGACTCTGATAGTATATGTGAATTGTCTCTTTTTTCTTCGGTCTGGACATTAAGAGAATTCAGCTTGTCTAATGACGAAAGAATTTCTGCATCTTTATTTGCGATAGTATTGACGGGCATTTTAACATGGTCTAAAAAATATAAGATAATAAAATACTCGATCTTCTCCTACTGATATCTTCTAGTTTTATTCTCCAACAATTTTATTTACTCTATAATTATTAATTTTCTAACATACCTTGCTTCGCCGATTCTGAATTGTCTTGTAAGAAATTAGATATTTTTAGAAGCTTTTTTGTATCGCATTTCTTTTTTTCGGCTAATTTTCTCTTAGCCGCACCACTTAAATATTTTCTTGGTAGTCCTGACATATTATCAACCAAACTTATATATTCAAAACTAAAGCACAATTTTGATATACTTTAATAGACGAGGACGATAAAATAATGTCACAGATACAATGAACAGAAGCTAATTTGCAACCGGTTCGAACGCGCTTCGCGAGACTCGTCAGGCTGACGATAAAACAAATGACGGACGGCACGAACGGCACGTGAAAAGAAAAATGAACATCAAACGCGCGCCGTTTGTATACCAGTTGTAAATGTCAACAACTTGGGTACATTGATATTATGGTTTACCATTATATCTTTAAGAAATAAAGTTTTCTAATGTTATAAACTTGACATTGTTTCAATTTAAAAAAAATTAATATATTCATTTTTTAGTTTCATAAAAATAATTTATTAAATAATAAATTATTTAAGAATAGTTTCGAAAATTATTAATTAAAGGAACAGATAATGGGGCCCCCCGAGTTAGGGGCCCCTAGGCAGTCGCCTACTCCGCCTAGTGGATAATCCGGCCCTGGTTATATCTAACAATGTTGCCAAAATACTATAAATCTAACAGAGTCTGCTAACTATGCTAGCAGAAGCCAAGTATAACCTGCAGTGATCTGGCAGATTGGTGGCAGAAACCGAGCAAATCTTAACTACGCGCATTCTGACGACAGGGTTCACTCGATTTTTGTCGCCAATCATTCCAGCCAATAGACTCTGCCAGTAGAACATAAGCTAAATACGAACGCAGTTGATGTCAATCTCTCTTTTTGCTGACATATTTTGATCAAATCTGTTGTCAGTCTGCCGATCTGCTATCATTTTGCTTCCGGGATAGTTTCAGTATTGAACAATGGAAAATTCATAGTTGACTGAATAATAAAAATAAATAATAAGAACATAACTATATTTTGTAAAAGCAGTTATATTAGAGAATATTAAATTAAATTAAATGTTATAAAAAATAATTATAAATATAAATATAAATAAATATAATAATAAAATATAAATAATTATAAACATTAGGAATGAAAATATTAGGAAGAAACTTACTGAACTGTTTAAAATCAGAAGTGTAGTAACTGAGATGAGGCATGTACAAAATACCTTTTTTTATACAGAGTAATCTACTTTTCATGAACAATGACCTACCTCTTTCTCTTCTTTGCCAAATTCAACAATACTGTAGCAAGAGACACGACATGCAGTGTTTCGCATCAAGTGCGCAACACAAGATTACATTATGTATTTTTAAGAGCTGACGAATTGCGAGATTCTTAGATTGTCGAATCTCAATAACGGCTGATCAAGTTTTGAACTCAATTAACGCAACTTGAGTTTAACCCGTAACGGTGACACGTCCAAATAATAACTTAACGGTCACACGGGGTCCAGCGGACCCCACGCACTTAAACGAATCTTACTTGTATTCTATTTGATACATTGACTTAAATCTTGCGCCAAACTTTAATTTAACATTCCCTCTAAATGATTTAATCGTTTTTTTTTTATGATTTTAAAATAGTCAAAAATCGATAAGAAAAAAAAACTCACGAAATTTAACTTTTTTTACAAAAAAATTCATAGAAAGTTTAATTTTTGCAATATCGAAAAAAATCCAACGGCGTTTTACTCGGGAAACAATATATTTTTGAAAAAAAAATAGAGATTTAAGAAACTTTGAAAAAAGTATATTTATTTTGAAGTCTGAAGTTACAAATTTCGGTCAATCTCGTGAAATAGAAATGGTACATTTACATACTATAAGTCTAATTTCGAAAAGCCCTTCTGAACTCAAAATAGCCACAAAGTTTGCCTGGGGTCCACTGGACCCCGTGTGACCGTTACGAGTTAAATTACCTAATAAAAATATTTTTATTTTTCTTTACTTGCTCTAAAAATGGAGGAGACGACGATGCAAAGTTCGATTTGGAAAATGTTTATTTAACGTCGTCGTCGTTGTCGTCGTCATGTCATTATTATCGCTCGTACTATTGGGCGTGTCATTGTTAAATAGCGGTGTCCAATGAATCGCGCGTGCGTTATTATCGATCCTTTCCTGTAGTAGTTAGTAGTGTTCTGTAGTAGTTAATACAGTTATAGTTTATCCTTACACAGTTTCATTATGAGGATTATCGACTGCGATACACTTATATTTGAGAATATTTTCAACGTCACCATATGAAAGGTCGACAGCGTTCCTGTGGGAGAACTTAAAAAAAAATATTGTCAACATTTCCATGATATCAAAAAATATTAGGAAGAAACTTACAGAACTGTTTAAAATCAGAAGTGTAATAACTGAGATGAGGCATATACAAAATACCTTTTTTTATACAGAGTAATCTACTTTTCATGAACCTCTAGTTTTAAGGCTTTCGTGGCCATTGATATCGTTAACCGAGAGGGTTTCCGGATGGATGCCACGTGCGTGTTAGGCACTTTGCCGACGTATTTCGGCAAACATTGCAGCTTGCATCATCAGGGCTAGGAGCGATTCTGAGCTATCTTCGGTTGCGGTAGTCCTTATATACCCCCGTTGTTCCTGGTGGGGAGAGGGGGAGGGGGGTTGATTTGGTCAGCCAATCAGAATGTTTTAATTGATCAGCTGGTCAATTAAAAAACTCGGGAGGACGGTATGCCAAATAGAATTTACTTGAAGACCTTTGTCACGGTTGAGGTTGTCAGGATGTTTCAAAATTTCCAGACCTTTACGATATGTTCTGGCAAAATAGCTTTGTGAAGGGGCCAGTATGGTAGACTTATCGTACTGCACGGAATGTCCAGTCTCCATCCCGTGTTCAGCTAAGGCTGATTGAGAAAAGTGGCTGTATTTGACACACCGCTGGTGTTTCTTGATCCGTGTACTGATCTTCCTCTCGGTTTCTCCTATGTACACTTTTCTGCAGGCGCAAGGTATTTTGTACACACCTGGTGTTTCCAGGCGTGGTCTTTGATCCTTGGGATTTGGGAGTAATTGAGAAATCTTCTTTTGGGGTTTGAAGCTCACTCTAATGTTATGTTTACTCAAAATTCTGCCTATGCGCTCCGTCGTACCTTGAAGATATGGAAGGACAGTCTTTTTCTTTTCTCTCTCTTCATCTAGTGTTTCGGTGTTGTTGAGAACTAGAGATTTTGTTCTTCAATCTCTTGGTTGTCTGCCATATCGTCTTCCCGGGTTTTTTAATTGACCGGCCGATTAAAACATTCAATTAAAACATTCTGATTGACTGAACAAATCAACCCCCCCCCCTCTCCCCACCAGGAACAACGGGGGTATATAAGGACTACCGCAACCGAAGAGAGCTCAGAATCGGAGCTCCTAGCCCTGATGATGCAAGCTGCAATGTTTGCGAAACGTCGGCAAAGTGCCCAACACGCACGTGGCATCAATCCGGAAACCCTCTCGGTTAATGACCTACTTCTTTCTCTTCTTTGCGGTAGCGGTGGAGATTTTAATGCTCATCTTGTTGATTGCAAAAAGACGAGTGAGTTTCATAAATTTTATCACTTATCCTTTTCTTTTTCTTTTCTTCTTCTTTTCCTATGCAGAGCCTGAATAAAAAGATTGTCGCAATGCGACAGAATCGTAAGTCGGTGTCGTAAGTCAACACATAAGGATTGTTGTTATGATATAACGGAATATAATAATAATATTAATAATGATAATAATAAGATACAAGGGCTGTTCATTAAGTCCATGAAAAATTTAATGAATGGTTTCAATCACAATTTCAATACAATGTCTGACAAGTTTCATTATTAAATAGACTATAAAAAAAATTTTAGACAGATTTGTCACAAGGTTCAGTTTTTACAGCTTCTGAAAGCATATTATTCCTCGCGAATTTTGACAAAAATGGAAAAGAATGAATTTCGTGTTTTGATTAAACATTATTTTTTGCGTAGAAAAACCATTACGCAAACCAAAAAATCGCTTGAAAAATATTACGAGGACTCTTCACCATCAATTGAAATGATTCATAAGTGATATTCCGAATTTCGTTGTGGTCGTACAAGCACCAGTGATGCAGAACATTCGGGGCGTCCAATTGAGATCACCACATCAGAAATAGTTGATAAAATCCATAGCATGGTATTGGACGATCGGAGAGTGAAAGTGCGTGAGATTGCTGAGGCTGTGGGCATCTCAACCGGACAAGTGCATAACATCTTGGTGAAAAATTTGGATATGAAAAAGCTATCCGCGCGATGGGTGCTGCGTTTGCTTACAATTGCAAGTCGTTTGCTTACAGTCGCCATAGCTAAAATCCATGAATTAGGGTACGAATTGTTTCCCCATCCATCATTTTCTCCAGATTTAGCCCCCAGCAATTATTTTCTGTTTCCAAACCTGAAAAAATGGCTCGGTGGAAAGAGATTCACATCTAACGAGGAGGTTCTTGAAACAAATGTGTATTTTGAAGGGTTGGAAAAATCATATTTTTTGGAAGGGATTAAAAAATTGCAAAAATGTTGGACAAAGTATATCGAGCTAAAAGGAGACTATGTTGAAAAATAAAATAAGCTTTGGTCAAAAAAAATTTTCCTTCTTTCATTTTTCATGGACTTAATGAACAACCCTCGTAATACAAACAAATAAAAATGTTTTTAATTTAGATCTAAATGACACGTATACACTCATCACATTTATTCATTATTTTTTACCATACTTGGTTTAGTAATGCCAAGTTTGAAATATCTTCTAGATAGATTTAAAAATCAATTTTAATTTTAAATTTTAAATTTTTATTTTTATTTAATATTTAATTTTTTTAACGTTTTTATATTTTCTCTTTCTTTAGCACAATTTTTTATTTCAACATTTTTTTTATATTTTTAAGATTATGAAATGTTAAAGAATACTTATTACTTACTAGACATTTGTACGCAAATCATGTGTTGTAATTATTTTATTATATATTTCTTATTGAATTTATTATCCATTTGGATAATAAATTCAATAAGAAATATTAACCTTTTTAAAATTTAAAATTGTATAAAGAATAAGAAATATTAACCTTTTTAAAATTTAAAATTGTATATTTTAAAATTGTATAAATAACCTTGTACAATAGACTTTTTCAGTATGTAACAGTTTTTTATATTGATTTCTCCCACTGTATATATAGTGGTATAGGTACCCAGTGAGAAATGATTCATCAATCGATGTCGA
Source organism: Crematogaster levior (assembly GCA_901521435.1). NCBI lineage: Eukaryota > Metazoa > Arthropoda > Insecta > Hymenoptera > Formicidae > Crematogaster > Crematogaster levior. The sequence goes on from CABEGB010000718.1 coordinate 172,915, forward strand.
ATCGGCATCGATTTGACGGTTTTTACGTCGATTCGACATCATTTCGACATCGATCGACGAATCATTTCTTACCGGTTAGTTCTAGTTCTTTCTGCAGGATTGAATATCTTCACGCTGTTATTGAATTAATATACAGTGGGAAATGAAACATGTTTCATTTAAAAAGTTATATTGCTAAATATTAAAAAATAATGCTGAACACATTAACGACCATATAATATTTCAAGTGCTGATAAAGCTGGAATCAGTTTCACAGTTAAATCATCACACATACGCAATAGCGACTATGGTTTCATTAGTTCTTCCTTCTGTGCATTTTTATTCTTCCGTTAAAGTGCTAATTTATTTTTTATTGAATATTTTTTTAATACTTTTAGTAATAAAGTATGTTAAATACAATTAGATGTTTAAGAACAATTTGTAAAAAGTCTGCAACTTGATATATAGTCACTCTAAATATGTTATTTAATATTCACATGATAATAATAACGTCACCCAATTTATTGATTAATTAAAAATGATGATTAAATAGCATGAAAATACGTCGTCAAAAACATAACATTTTTTTTATGCCATTATTTAATTGATTGTGTGATATAATGGAAAGTGACCTTAAAATGATGCAATAATGATAACAAAATGCTATTTAGATCACTCATAGGATGAGAAACGAGCAGCTAGACAATATCGGAATTTACAATCATTCCGAAACACAGAGAGCATAGATTTTCAACGTCGACTCAGAAGAAATACCAGAATCAAGCTGGAAACAACGCTACACTGAGTAAAGAACTGAAAAACCTTAGGAAAAGATAAGAGTTAGTCGAGATGTTAAAGAGTGGTAGAACAACACTAGAAAATAAGCGATACTCGTTCTTTTCAACAAATATTTCTGGAAGAGGAACAAATCTCAGATGCATAGAGAAATGTCAAAAAAACGATTGTATAAATATCGAGATATATAGACCTGTATTAACCTTGTTCAGTTTCTACTTCTCACCAAAACTCAATGTCTGAACAAAAAGTTCGACTTTTAGTAATTTGTGGAACAAAGCTGTTCACAAAAGACTTCAGCACAACCGACCACATCCAAGCAGTGCGCACACTCATTGGAAAATGCATCAAATACAACGTACCTCTTCATTTTGGATTCGTCGATTATCAGGTTTTCGATTCAGTGGACATCTGGACGGTGGAAAAGGCTTATATTCAAGAAGGAATGGACATAGACAATGATGATGACGATGACGCTGGCTCTAATTGGAGTGTAAAAATCACCCCAGACGATTATTTATGTAAAAATACTATGTGATTATTCTCGGGTTAAACTCATGTTTTGCTAGTAGAGTTTGTAGATACATATAATTTAACAATGGATTATCAGAAGGAGCTGAACAGAATCATTTAATAAACATTTATAATACATCATTTAACTGATTTTGCTTGTTAGTTGCTGCAGTCAATTTGTCATTATATTCTGTTAGCAGATCCTGTTATATAGTATTCGCTGGTATTCTCCTATACAGCATAGATCATTGCAGTTATATTGCGATAATGTTGCTGCAATGTTTGTGCTGTACGGGCTATCGACAAAATTGACTGTGACAGACATTTTTTTAAATTTATTCTTGATCTGGATAATAATGTGTTAGATGGATAAATTAAACGGCAGATTCAAGACGATAAATTGGCATTTATACAAATTCAAATCTCTCTCTCTCTCTCTCTCTTATTACAATCACACTTGAATACAATCTCTCGTTTGCTCTCGACAACAAAATACAAACGCGAAATGTACGAGCTTGTAACCGACGCTTCTTTGACTACTGCCAAACGCAAACAAACGAAGGAAGAGAATAGAGCGATTTTCCTGAATAAGAACTGCAGTGTTTTCCTGAATAAGAACTGCAGTGTGTAAAAAAGATAAAGAAAAAAAATAACGTTCGGAAGCAACAACGGAGTCGCTGGCGTCTTCTTCTCGCAATCGGAACTATCCCGAGAAGTTCCCTTGTTCAAACCGTATTTAAGATAAAATTCCAGAATCGTTGAATACAATCTTGCGCTTGCTGTCGACGATCATTGTCTCGCAAATTTTGCAATTATCAGCGTCACCTTCGCGCGGAATTTTCCGCGGTTTCTGGCGAAACGGTGCTGCGGATTCCGTGCATCACAATTCATTCGAAGAGAATTTCGCGGTAGATTACAGACTAAATGCACATACGTACACACACGTATACATACGCACTTGTAACGAAGTCGCTCGATCCGTTCGTGAGTCACTGTACGATCCACCCTTAATTTCAACGATCCTTTTACGAAAAGGAATTCACAATATTAAAAATCGAAGTTATTCTCCTCTTCATCTTATCTCGGTAGTAGTTTCGCTTATTTAAGTGTAACGAAAATGACTCCTCCTCTCCCTTTTCTACGCAAATCAAACGAAAACAACAATGATGCTGCGTTTTAGGATACATAATAACATACATGCTATATAACTACGACAGCCTATGTAAACGATATCAACTACTCCGCATTATACGCGAGACTTACGCGGAAACATCCAGCATTTCCTTCATAGTCTTTCGAACTTAAATTTTCTCAATTATAATCGATTGCGTCTCACCCTAAAAAACCACCTAATGTCACCTTTACTACGTTACGATACGGGGACAGTGAAACACGATTTATTTAAGTCGGATAAATATGTCTATCTTCGAATTTGTAGCATTGCGTCAATTAGTTACGACCTCTTTCTCGTAGACACATTAACGAATCTAAGATCTAGAAAGAAACATTAATTTTTATATATTACATAAAAACAATTTTTTAAACACGGTGAATTTGCGATAAACAGAAATGACCGATCAACAATGAATGAAAAAAAATGTTTAACAATATAAAATAATAATTTAACTAGGATTTACGAATAGTCGACTTTGCAGGTCGAGAAAATTCTCACTCTACTTATTTTTGTTATTGTAATATAATACGGTATATTCGCACAGTGGATTCAGGAAACTTAGCCCTCACTTCTTAATCATGAAAGCTTACGATAATAATTTTAGTATCTTAGACACATAACGGATATCAACGTGTTAGTATTAGTGATTCAGTATAACGTGCAAAAATGTACAAACAAGACGGACGTGAAATCTTATATGTATAATGAGAATCATACACGACGCCAAAACGTTCAATGTACGATCTAATTAAAGTTAACATCACTTCTCATTTAGTTTAGTGTTAAATGTCACTCTAGCGTCAAAGTAATTTCAATTCATACGATTCATTGTGAAAATAAAACACAAGATGTTGAATAGAACGGTGAATTATTCAAAACGAAAGAGAGTAAAATCACGTGATTTCATTTTATAACAAAATTAAAGATTTAAATACATAAATACTAACACGAAACTTTCAAGTACATCCGTATATATCAAATTATACAGGGTGTGCTGGTAAAAGCAATCTCTCGCATATAGAGCAAATAAAAACAGCCTCCCAGTTTCCATTTTTTAACAATGCCTTTGTAATGAATATTTGTCCTTAAAATTAAATTTAAAAAGCAATTTTGTTAAATAACTTTTATACACTCTGCATTTTAATAATGTACAACACTTTTTATTATAAGTAAAAATTTAAAATAACAATATATTAAAATAACAATAAATTTAAAATAAATTTTTGATATCTCATGATTGACATCTCTTCTGATCTTCACTAACAGTTCACTAAAAACATACTGTATGTAATGTATGTAATGTAAACTATGCAATTTCAATACTTGCAGTAAATATCGGAGAGTCAAGAGCGAACCTTTAAATCTTCTAACCTGTAAAATTTAAAAGTTGGTACGTTTTTTTATTTTTAAATATTTTTTTTAGATTCTCTACATCTTTTATTAAAAAAAGATACTCTTGTTTTATTTCATAAAAGCTAATTGTTTTCTTGAAAAACACATTTAAACGATACGAAGTGAATTTTATTATTCAAATAAAACAATAATTTTGAATAATACGAAATTGCATTTGATTGTTACAACTTGAAATAAAAGTTGATTTTTACAAGATAAAAAAACAAGAGTATTTTTTTTTAGTAGAAAATGTGAAAAGTCGAAAAAAATATTTAAAAATAAAAAACGAAGTTTTGCAAGCTTAGAGAAGGTCCACTTCTGACTCTCCAATATTTAAAAATATATTACTATCTTAAAGATTTTTACTTATAATAAAAATAATTATTACACATTATTGAAATAGCAGAGAGAATGTAAAAATTATTTAAGAAAAATGTTTCTCACACACAAATTTTAACTATAAAGACAAATATCTCGGATGCGTTGTAGAAAAAAATTTTATAGGAACTTATAAACTTATTTTCATCTGTTTTACATGTCCACAAGAGATTGCCTACCATTACCGGTATGCCGTGAAAATTTAGAAATAATTTCAACAATAGAAAAACGAATATCACGAGAGTCGTTCGTGCTTCAAGACTCTATAGCTTCAAATGCTCAATAAGCGAGCACAATTTTTATCTTAAACATTCTTACATCTATAAGCTTAATTTTATCGCGTGGTAAATTATCGTATCGCATTTTATTCAATTAATGAGCAACATATGAACATTTAAAGTAAACTTTATTGCTATGAGCAATGTTACGTGATGTGGGCGCTAACATTCGTACAACTGGACGGGCTACAGAATAAAATGGCATTATCTCAGACCAATTTAAGTCGACTTCAAATTCTACGATAATAAGCAAATTCTTCTTCTAAAATATCGACTTACTCTATTAATAAATAGAATTTGTGATGCCGTTAATCATCAAGTGATAATCATCAATAGGGCCTATTAATATCTATTAATCATTGATATCTATCAGTCATCAAGATATATTAATATTTATTGTTATTAATATCTATTAATATCTATTAATCGATAATAATTAATTTATCATTAATCACATTAATCAATGTTTTTTTAGTACACCAACGATCTAATCTTATTCATAATTTATTATTAATAATAAAATCTGCAATAAATATAAATTCATATTAATCACATGTAACTCATTAAAAAATTTGACAATTTCACGAATGTTAGCGCACAAAATAAACAATTAATCCTTATATAATTAGCTAATTGAACATTATCGTGCTGACGGAAGTTACGACAAAGTTACAAGTATCAAATTGCGTAATATGAACGAGTTGTATCTATGGCAGAGATAAAGCTTGTTTTTCAGCAAAGATTCGAAACATACTTCCTTTAATCGTTAGTGTAACAACGAGCAAATATAAATTTAAGCTTAATCAATTACAATAAAAACGTGTGCTGGCACTAAATATTTCAGTGACAACATTCTATCAACTAAAATATTGCGATTAATGTACAATATTATATGTATGTACAATAAATTAATAAAGTCACTAATACTTGTAAAATTTGAATGCATTACGGTACACATCGAGCTTCAATCTCTCATATATCTTAGCTGTATAATTTACAAGTATGCAAGATACTTCCGCGACGATAAGCATTTGATTTTACTGTGTTAATATTTATATTGCATGTGTGTACTTTTGATCACTACAGGAAAAGTATTGATTAAGCAGTGACAGAATACCTGAGTTATGCAAATGTGTGAGCACCAATTGCATCTCTTTATAACTCATGATGACACACGTATTCTATTGAGAAACAAAACAGTTCTCTCTCCTCATGCGCTCTCCTTAAATACTTAAATAATTTTCTCTTTTGAGTACATGTAATTAAATTACCAAATGAAAGAAAAATATTTCGTCGAATATAGAAATATACTTTTTTTTTGCATTTAGTACAATCAACTACAACCAATGAAATTATATTGAATAGTTCATGTGAAAATCGTTTAATTTCTTAATTTTTTGTTACGAATATATCACTGCATTGTAATTTCGTAATTGCGCACAACGGAATCATCTTGTATTACATAAATAAAGCATCGCAACAAAATAGCATCATAGACTCTCTTTGCTCTTTTCTCTCTACACCCTTTCTTCACAAATAAATACCCTATAAAACTATTTCGCGTACATGGGATATTGTATGCGAGCCATTGAATACTATGTTGATTGTGTATGTGTGTGTGCGCGCGCGCGCGCGTTATTATTATTTAGATATAAATATAAATGAGATCATGTAAATACTGTAGCCCGAAGCATAAAATCACTCCAATCTCACCGTTAGGAGTAACTTCAATATGCGATTTCCAGTTAGTAACTTTGAGTTTTCGCGTTTGACAGTTAAAGTGATCTATGTGTGCCTTATATATGTCAAACATTATATTTTATGAAAATGGATTAAAATCTTTTTCTTGGAAATATTTTGTGTGTATGTGTTTGTGTAAGTATCTTGATTACTTTCAGGTATTCATTTGATGGAAGCCTAAGTTTGAATATAGAAGTTCCATAAAACTACATAAATTCAAAATCTGTGATCTTTTATCTATTTTTCCTTTTTTTTCTTTTCCTCTTTTGATTAGTCTCTCATCTCTCAAATGATCGTCAACATTTTATTCGACAAAGTTATTTAAACTCTGCAGAAGAGATAACTTTCTCCTTATTTCACGTTTGATTAACACATAAGTTATCCAAAATCCTCCGTTATATAGAGAAAATCGATGTCGCCTCAAAAAATTTACTTTAAAAGCAAGAAATTAATTAGTTCTTCTTATCTCTTCTCAACACCGTATTGCTCTCGTGCGCGCCTGAATGGACGCTATCACTGGAGTCGGACTTGTATTTTTTGGATGTCTTTTTAATCTCTTGGTGAGCTTCCACATTACTCTTGCTGGTGTTTTTCTGCTCGACGAACGCTTTATGCAACGTCGATGTCGCGACAGATCTCTCACTAGTCTGACAATGTCTCTGATCCTTCTGTATACTTGTGACGTTAATGGCTTGCTGCGTGCTCGTTTGCAGAGCATCAAGTTGAACTTGAGCTGTATCTTCTTTCTCATTGTGCTGTAATACCTTGCTGCCGGTAGCTTGATGCTTATCACTGTGGATTTTTTCCGCGTGTCCAGACTGATTGTTAGTGCACGTCAACTGTTGCTTGTCGCTTTTCTCCGCGCCGATCTCCTTCGACGACAAGTAATCGTCGCTCTTGGTACCTGTTGGCGAATCTTTCTCTTCGGCTATTCTCGGCAATTGCGTGCTACCACAGGAATTCGACATGCCGACATTTCCTAAGTTGATAGATATACCATGAGTTAATTTGGAGTAGTCCGCCTTCTGTTCGCTTGGTACTTTTTTCTCGCCCTTCGCGCTCTCGTTGGCCTCCTTGAAGCTGTCGTTGGATTCGTCCAAACAGATATCGCTACTATTATGGGACGGCTGTGCAATGGTCACACGTGGTGTTACTTTGACCACAGTGTTCGCCAGTGGCGATATTGACGTCTTGTTCTCTGCCGAGCGTGGGTGAAGCCGATCGGGACTAAGCGCTCGTCGGAGTAGCGGCGAGCCTGGCTCCGCGGATTTTGGACGACCATATCCTTTCTTCTGGCTGTTCGGTGTCGATAAGCACGCTCCTATCAGTATCGCAAAATCATATTATTTAATGTTATTCACTAATATTATAAGTATTACAAAGATATCATATACATACGTTATAAACTTTTTATTAATATTCATATATCATATGGATCAAAATATTAATAGACCACAATTCCCACAATTCGTATCATTTATTCTTATTTATTTTTATTTTGATTACCACGGTTTCTCCAGAAATGCAAAAACATGATTTGCGTAATAATCACCGCGACAATCGACAAGCATTAAATTATATAATTAATTAAAGTATAATTTTTTTATACCTGGACTATACGATTGCGTAGTGTTAGAACTACCGGGTTGATGGCCTGTAGGAAACGCTAGCGGGCTTGGGCTTCTCGTCGGACTGGCTGGTATCGGCGACGGACTCGGTGTCCTGGCCAATGGCGACAGCGGTATGTGGCCCACGGACTTTCTGCGATTTGGCGAATGGATGTTCTTTGCGGCCGTGTGCAGCTTGTGCTTGAGACCGTGAAGAGTGCTCGGACGTTGATAATGCGACTGATTCGAGATGTTCGATAGATTACCCGCGGACGTATTCGAACCCGGAGATGAGGAGTTCGGACTCGAGCAAGGACTCGAGTTCCCGGTATGATAAGTGTCTGTGCTGGCGCGATTCGTCGGCGGGGAGGGGCTGCAGACAGATTTTGAGCACGCCGTGAAATACGGTGACGTCTCTTGCGAACGGGTGAACGATTGAAATGATCGGCTAGGCGTAACCATCGAGGGTGAACAAATTCCCGCAGCCATCTGCAAAATTTTTAAAATTTATCAATGCGAAAGTAAGAGTCTTATTCGTAGAACATCTCGTTTTACGAAACGAGTCAAAAGACACTTTATGTATTGTTAACAATGGGCAACCGTAGATGTTGTATAAAGATTCTTGAACACAATAATTATTTGCAAGGAGTGGAATAGTATCCCAAAGCTATATAATCGCATAAAAAATACAATGTTGTTAACAGAATGACACAGCAAACAAAAATGACATCGATGGAGATCGACGGGAAAGATGAGCGAATGTATAAGAAATCATACCATAAGTGGAGGTTTGCTGTCACTGGACAGAATGGGTGCTGACAATGGACAACTGATAGTTAATGGCTGCAAAAGAAAATTCACTTAACGTAATCAGTGTAATCGCGTATGCTTTAAAGTTTCTTCAGTTCTCTCTTTTTTGCAATAGCGTGTAAAAAACGAACGTAATTCTTCTGTACGTATCTCGCTGTGCAAAATTGACAAATCAACATTAGATATATGCACAACGAAAAATTAATTCGTGATTAATAATCTAATACAGAGCACAGTTGAAGTATAAAGCTGCTCACGAAACGCATAATTTGTACTCAATGATAAAAGTCGTGTACAAGCAAAACTTCCCAATGTACCTGCTGCATCTCTACGCTCGCCCGTTTAGAACTTATTCTCTTAAAAAGGGATGTTTTCCGCTTCTTGTCCGAGTGATCCCGCTTCTGCTTCCGTTGCTTGTGCAACGTCCGACGTGCCAGTTTACTCTGTGCAAGATCACGTCTTCTACCGCCAGTCTTGATGCTGGTATTCTCCAACGGCGTGCTGCGTAATGTTACGTGATCACCGCCACTTAGCATCAGCTGCAAGACCTGGGTGTGATATAAACCCTGTACCGGCTCGCCATTTATGTGCGTTATCAGATCGCCGGGTCTCAAACCAGCTTCGAATGCTGGGCTGGACTGTTCAACTTCCTGCAGAAAGTAATTTATAAAATTATTGGAATTAAAAATTTTAGAGAGAAAAAAAACAAAGTTATTTCTCGACAAAAGAAAGAAGTAAAACACATAAAATTGGAAGATAAAACACAAATATACAATACAGAATTAAAATGTTATGTATAATAAACAACTAGAGATGAGATCTAGTTCAATATGTATTTAAAAACCCGTTAAATCCAATAATCAAATCATTTTTTCGGATTCAAATAATATTCATAGATAAGACTTAAGTCTTCAGACAAGAGATAAATACTTCAATCACAAAAGATAGTGTTTCATGCTAAGTGTACCCGCAGCACAAGATCGTCTCGTGCATCTTTATGTCCTTAATAATGGATAATAAAATAATGGACATAATTTATTAGAATAATTGACATAAGTTATTTATACGTGCCATCACTAGATGATGCATAGTGTAGAAATCGCTGTCGCCGTAGTAAACTCTAATGGTGTGTACGGTAAAGCCAAAGCCACATGGTCCTCGACGGATAATAATGGGCGGTTTCAGACTAGTCACAAGAGGACTCAACTCACGACAGGGGGAAGTATCCCTCGAAGATGCGGTCGACGACCCACCAGGCGATTCGATAGGTTGAACATTCAACGGTGTGTCATCTAAAGATACATATTTCAAATGAAAAACAATCGAATTTTAAACTACTTCATTGGAGAGCAAAAGTACTGTCAAATTTTAGTGATTAAAACTTGCAACAAGTTTCTGCAAGTTCTTCTTTACAAGTCTTGCTTTCAATGAGTTAATATAAAGGAGAAGAAGCATCGATGCAGTTCTTTTATATTATATATTAGATAATATATTTTATATTAGAATGAGAAGTATTTTTCTCAAAGTGTTCTTGATTACATATGCTTGAAAAATACATACAAGCGAAATCGCTGGTCGGGATCACTAACGACAACCCACTAGTCGAGGCGGATTTTATAACGGATCGAGATTTCTGCCGGGCAGATGGTAACACAGGCATGGCGCTGAAAGACTCGAAGGAATCAGTGCTGGAATTGTGCTTGCTTTCCTCCGCCATGTCTTTATTTGCTGCTGCGAGATCCAACCTAAAAAAAAAAATTATAGATTTTTACAATACAGAATCCTTATTTAATCATTAAGAGATAAGATACTAATAGATATGTTAGATGCAAATGGCTGTGTCTTATTATATATATATAAATTACATGTCAATATTATAAAATAAAAACTATAAAGTAAAATATACAAGTTGAAGTGTATAAATTAATATAAAAGTTAAGAAAGAAGGTGTAAGAAGTGTGAGAGTGTATGAGAGTTAAGAAATTAAGCTAAGAAACAAATTAAATTAAAAAAATATATATAATTATATTATTGTGAGGATGTGGAAAAGCTCTGAGAATTTTAAAAAATTACCGTTTTATAATTAATGGATATTATCTAATTGAATGAATCACATAGATTAAAGTCATGTTCACGGCAACTACGTAAATTATACACATGTTAATATTATTAAAAACTAAAACTACCTAAAATTAACTATTATTTGTATATAAAGTTATACAGAAGTTGGAAATTGTACGAGAGACTAGAAAAGCAAACTAAATTAAAAAGAAAAAAAGAGAGAAAGAAAATTGTGTTGTTGCGAGGATGAATGACTCACATGTGTTTATCATCAACGGATATACTGAACCTGGGCAGCTTGTCACGAGAATGCGTATGCCGCTTTCTCTGGATTTGAGGACTAACGTCTTCAGATTCGGTTTGCGAAGAATCGGGTGTACTCAGATTAATCGATGTTCCTTCCGCCTGGGTACTCTTAACGACTGACAATTGCGGCTCATTGCCTGATGAGATTGTAGCACCGAGAGTCAAGCAAGATGACGTGGGGTTGAGCTTGTCGGTTCTGTTTTGATTCTCAGCGCAGAAATTATTCTTTATTGACAGAGAAGGCGATCGATGTTTCTCAGATGATTGTGCGGATTGTGGATCGGCCAGTTTGGACGGTGGCGTGACTGACGACGTGGTCGATCCGAAAGATAATTGCGTGAACATGCCTTCAAGTTCAGTGCGGAATAGCTGTTTCTTGGAGGCTTCCGATTCCGCGTCAGAGTTGAACTGAGGCGGTCGTGTTTGCGAGATCTTGCGCGACTGAGGTGAATAAGAGGAGAATGATCCGAATAAGGGAGAATCGTCGGTGTCGTCTGTGTCATCGCCTAAATCATGATTATACCTATCCATACGAGCTAAAACATTACAAGAATAATATATTTCAATAACAGAAATAAAATGGAAAATTAGACTGCTGTTATAATCATGCTGTATAACCATTTAACATAGATTCTAAAAATAAATATTTACAGACTGAATCATAATAATATATCATACAATATCTCCGATTACTACCAAACTTACTATCAAAGTAACTTGTATCCTCATCGTTAACTAATTGTGGCACAAACTCGGCTTTTTGCCTAAGTAAACTGTTCCAGTTCACTCCATAAAAATATGGATGCTCTTTGACCTCGTGTGATCCACTAGTTCCCAGTCGATCCCTAGGACTCTGATGTAAAAGAGCCGTTATAATGTCCTTTGCTTCAGGTTGAACAGGCCAATCATTTTCATCTGGCCATTCAATATCATCTAGAAAAAGAAATTTCATTATTTATCACACACTACATTTGTATTTGCAAGAAAATACTTTTATGAGAATGCATTTTAGCTTGTATCAAACCAATTAAAGATCAAGAAAAATCACCGTTCACCGTGTGGGCAAATAATTCTTCGGGTGTCTCACCAAAGAATGGAACACAGCCAATTAAAAATTCGTACAATATAATACCCATGGACCACCAGTCGACCGGTTTACCGTAACCTTGGCGCAATATAACTTCCGGGGCAATGTACTCTGGTGTGCCAAACACTTGCTTATCTGAGAATTGCCGTGTGTCTCGATCGATATAACCCTCGTAGAGATTTGTTGCCACTTGAAATTAAATGGAGTTATTCATTTTTTACTTTACTTTTAGTTACATTACAACTAAAGCTTTCGTACTTACAGGACATAAGACCCATTTTACTGAGGCCAAAGTCAGTAAGCTTGATGTGTCCCAGGGCAGTGATAAGTAAACTATAAAAAAGAAATTTATAATTGTAAATATCTCGTATATCTAATATATTATTTTTCTGTTTATATAACTTACTTATCGGGTTTCAAATCCCGATGTACAATGCCATAACTGTGTAAATATTCGACAGCCAAGACAGTCTCTGCAAAATAAAATCTTGCCATGTCTGGTGGCAGTGGACCTATATTCTTTAAAAGATTCGCACAATCTCCTCCTTCTACGTATTCCATTACTAGGCATAAATGTTTCTGAAAAGGATACAATTGTTAATGAGTAATAAGTACGTGATATTAAAATCCACAATATAAATTAAATGTGACACGCATACCTTAGTTTCAAAACTACAGTACATGGAAACTACAAATGGATTATCCGTAAAGCTCATTATATCTCTTTCGGCAAACACTTGTTCCACCTGATTTCGTAGCATTAAATTATTTTTATTGATTTTCTTCATGGCAAATCTCTGCCGGGTTGTCTTCTCTTTGACCAAATATACTGCGCCATACGCGCCATTGCTAATGAGCTTCAATACTTCGTAATCACTTTCGCATGGAATACGCTGACATTTATCATCGTCTTTATTTGGACTCGATGTTACTTGTAGATTACTGTCACTAGAACTCGCCGAATCCTCCAATTTATTCAAGTCTTCCTGCAATTCTACAGAAAATCCAACATATGAGAAGATTAAATAACAGATTTTAGAAATATATTACGTTGATTTATAGAGAAAATCAGAAATATATACCGGATATAGGATCTCTATTTAAAGATAGTTTTGTAATAATATATTGAGGAATATCGGCTTTTATTCCCGCATTGACTTTAGCTTGGCCTTCTGCTTGTTCGAGTAAATGATAAAATTCCTCAGGATCGAATTCCAAGCACTCCAATAGACGAGCTGGACGCGATATAACTAATAATAATTTCTTTATCAATCCTGTTAATCTCGTTGCTGCTTCTAAAGATTTATCTTTTGTCTGTAAAAGAATTGCAATACATTATATATCTCGATAAAAAGTCACAACCCATATATGCGCACCTCCATTAATAGATGTTCCAGATTCTCACTCATCTCATAAAAGTATCTCGTTGTAATTAATTTTTCCTGAGATTTTTGCAAGCAATCTCTGGCCATTTCGATTACTTGATGATGTACAAAACGTAAAATTGGTAATGAATCTTGAGTCATGTTAACTACTACCTCATATTCATCTATCTCTTTGTTTTCATTAATAAAATTGGTCAGTCGCTCTTCCATCTGTTGTGTTGCCTGAAAGTGTAACAATGATGGTTAGTATAACAAATAATTTTAATAAATATTCTTTATAAAATTAATTAATGATACCTTTGGAAATCTTTCTTTATATAAAGTGTTCATCATAACAATTTCGCTGTCAAGAACAGGTGATCGACTTGGACTGCTGCAATTGTATAAAAATTATGTATGATATATTTGTCAGTTTATTAAACATCGTTCATCATCACATTATTCAACATCGATTAATTAAAAACTGTTGAGTAGCAGTCACCAAAGAGATTTTAATAGATCACACACGCAATCATTTATGTTATACCTCAAACTTCGGGAACGTGGACGATGTAACGGCGATCGACGACCTTCTTCTTCAAGACTGAGGGATGCGCTACCCAGAATACTAGATATACTAGAACCTGGGAAGCCCGGATGTGAGGAACATGGTGTCCCAGGCTTCGAGAAATGGCAAGATAACATGCGTAGTTCGTCCTTGGTGGGAACATTTGGCAGTTGATGCAAACGTTCTTGGCTCGAGTATTGTGACTAGTAAAATACAAATAATAAATTATAATTGCAGTTAATAATATAATAAAAAGATTAAAGGTTATTCAATACACTAAACGATCTACCGAAACATTACTGGAACCAGGTGTTGTTCCATAGCCACTGGACGGTAAACTAGCAACTGACCATCTTCTGCCATCACCAGTCCCTGCACCTCCGCCAATTCTTGAATGTCATATTATATTTGTAACAACTCAATCAATAACCGCTTTTCAAAAATAGAAAATAAAAAATCAAGAATGGAAAATAAAAAAATGATAAAAACATTGCTTAAAGTTTTGATACTTTCACTTGACAACTTACAATTTCTTTATCAAACTTTCACCTCTTTTTACAAACTTTATCCAGTTTAATTTTTGTCTCATCATTTTTCTTTTCTATATACATAACATGCAGAAGACATAGCGTTTACAATGACGTCAGCTTACCTACTTGAGCAATCAGATCAGACTAATTTAAGTGTCCTAAGACAAATGGTATAAAAGTGTAAAGTAGGTACCTTTTAATTGGGGCAAAAGCAAAGTGTGGACTGGATGACATCCTAGGACTCTCTAGAGGACTGCCTACAATCGGGACGAATGCTATATTGGGAAACAAGCAGTAGAAAAAATTAATCTACTATATCATTGAATAATTGAATAAACAATAAAAAGAATCTTCCCTAAACTAAATATAAACAAAATTTATGCTACAATACAGAATTCTCTTGAATCTTGAAGAAATCTAATTTATTATTAAAGATACTAGGTGATAGGACAAAACAAAATTTCAAAATGTTCTAAGTCTAACAAAATTGTATATATGTTTAACTATTGTTATAAGAGCATCTCTGTATATTTTCAAATTTGATGAAAAAGACGTAATATATTTAAAGAAAATTAAAAAAAATTACATACCTGACAAAGGTGAATGGCAACGTGGTAAGGTAGGTGACGTAGTTGTTATGAGAGACTTGCGATGGGCTGCTTTAGCAGCACGACGAGAAATGTTGAAATCACGCTAGAAAAAGGTTATTGCCAAATATATGCAAATATATTAATATTATCATGTGTATTGATCAAAAGATACTAACCACGTGAACTGACAGAGAAGGTGCCGACTTTCCTATCGCAGAATTTCTCATGCGAACTAGATTTGATAACTCTCCAGTAACTAAAAAAATTATATATAATTTTAATGTATCACATATAACTTAACAAAATAAATTATTCCATAAAAAAAACAAGGTTCAGTTAAAATAAATTAAAAAGAAGAAAGAAAATCTTATTAACCAGACCGAACTGGAGCTTCCTTGCTTTCCAACTTAGGTGGTACTGGACGTTTGTGCAATTCGGTTTCCATGTTATTGACAGTTTTTTCAGTTTCGTTTTGATTGAATACAAGCACCCTAGCAGAGTTACCATGAGACCGCATTCGTGATCTACTTGGTCTGTTTCTTTGATCCATGATTTTGTTCACCAACTTCTATTCAGTAACAGTAAGGTAACTGAAAATAAGTAGACATAGTAGAATAAGTAGAAAATAAGTAGTTTTAGTTTACAATAATATTACAATAATACAAGATATTTCAAAGATCTGTCTAAATGGTACATTGCATTTCCTGCAGCTTATTTCTTTTCCTCTCTAAATTAAATTTACTTACAAATGCAGAAAATGTAAAAATGTACAGCTAGCAAAAAGAGATCTAACATTTAAATTTATATCATCCACAACAATCTTCCAACAAAAGAAAACTTTACAAAATGTAAAAGATACAAGTGGGTAATCAGATATGCAATTGTATTTGCACGACTCACCTTTCAAGATGTTTAATGTGAAAAGGAGAAGTCAAGAAGATACAAAACATCCAAGTATAACTATGCGCAACTTTCAATCCCTTCTCTCTGTCTCTCTTTTTTTCTCTTTCTCTCCCTCCCTCCCTCTCTCTCCCTCCTATGCCCTTAACGCCCTCGAGAATCCCTGTGAGCCACAATCACTGGAGCCCCGTCCCAGGATTGACATTCTCCAAGAAACCTTGCAAAGACGCATTGCAAGTCGAGGAAACCACGAAGAAGACGAGCAAAGGCGAGCCAAACACACCTGAGGAGAACCCGTGGGGGATGTATGCGAAAGAGAAGGGACAGGGATACGGGAAGAAAGGAGCGCGCACGACACTAGGTGTACGCGACAGCGACAAAGATCGAAAGGACACGATTACCGGCCACCTGAGCCATCTTCTCCAACGGCAGCGGTGATGACAAGGGCCGTAGCGAGCTTCCCGGAGACGAGAGCTATCTCCTCATGTATGCCGGGGCTACAGTTGCACTTCCGCCTGTCGTCGATGCGAGAGAGACTCGATCACTTGTTAGACAGGCCGGGTTTTTCGCGCATGCGCAGTGAAAACGGCCATGTCCATTTCTACCAATGTGGATTAACTTTAATCTCGGTTTAACTTACTTTCTGTCTCTTTCTAAGCCTGAGAATTAGAAAAAGATGAAAGGTAGGTGAGCCAAGATTAAAGTTAATCTACATTGGTAGAAATGGACGTTAGTGAAGTATCAGTTACGTAAAAGTAAGGCTGAATACGTTTACACAATCCGATTTAACGCCGAAGTTATAATAAGTATAATATCAGTGTTATAATTACTAACGTTATATGCCGTAAATGTTCTTTTATGATGAAGTTGCTAATCGATTGGTAACTTCGTCGTAAAAGAGCGCTTAGGCTGATATTACATGTGTCGACAAACAGGAGTACACATAGGAGTAGACATAGGGTGCTTTCCAGCAAGCCGCAGTGTAACACAGTGTCCACTAGTGTAAGTGAGACACACTCAGTATATCTAGTGAGATATATGAGTGTGTCTCACTCATACTAGTGGACACTGTGTTACACTGCGGCTTGCTGGAAAGCACCCATAGTAAAGTTTTCGAGCCCCTAGAAATGTTCTAGCCTGCAACCAATCAACACGCTTGAAATTTTTGTTACAACACATGTAATATCAACCTTAAAGGCTTTCTAACATCAATAGTTATATAACATCGATGTTTACAAAAAGCCTGCGGCACACGGTACGATTTTTAGTACTAGATTGCTTACGAGAACCAATTAGGATTAAGCTTTAAGTTACTTGATTTAAAATTCTGCATCCTTATTGGCTCTCGTAAGCAAACCAGTACGAAAAATCGTACTGTGTACTGCAGGCTTTACTTTGGCATAAATTTAGCCGTAGTAAACTTCTCATTCTATCACATAAAAAGAATGGCCTAGTTTACATCATGCACTTGATACGCCTATCAAGTAGTGTATTTGAGTTGATCAGCCAATAGCTGAATAAATGTACTAGTTATTTACTATTTGATACGCATATCAAGTGCACGATGTAAACTAGACCAATATGGTCGCTGTCAAGCTGTCAAGTGCTATAAAAGGTCAAGGAGAAAGGAGAAAGTGAGAAAGCACTAGGGGCAAATCAATTTTCTCACTCTATTCTAAACTGCCATTTCCGGCTTCACTCGCTGCTATGGCAGAAACCAAGGTCTGTAGATACAGGAACGGACAGGGGTACATTCCAAAATCAACTTTGCCATATTTAATTGAGAAGTTCGTCTTCACGTATGTACTAATGTGTACGTTTCGTATTTTTCCCGCGTTTTAGTAATGGTAACTTTCTCAACTTCATAATTTTGGTTGCATTCCAAAACATATCTTATTTGAGGAAAATTTTACTCAATTTCTATAGTATATGTGACGTGAGTATAGAGTATTGAGTAAAATTTTCCTGAAATAAGACGTTTTGGTATGCAACCTTTGTAAGGTAGAAAAGTTACCTTCGTGGTTAACTAACTGTGCGTTTTGGAACGGCTACCATTTGTTAACCACTAGTGTTTCAGAACGGACCATGGTAACCAATGGTAATCAAGGTAAGATTTTGGGACGTACACCACAGACTCTATTAACAATTGGTCGCGTTCAGCAGACGCAACTGTTGTACAACTGTTGAGTAATTCTTTTTAATGCGTCAACATGATTGGTCTAAATTTCGGGATCTAATAGAAAGGACCAATAATCACTGATCGCTCACTGATCTGCTCTGCTGCTGAACGCAGCCATTGGTCGCGTTCAGCAGACGCAACTGTTGTACAACTGTTGAGTAATTCTTTTTAATGCGTCAACATGATTGGTCTAGATTTCGGGATCTAATAGAAAGGACCAATAATCACTGATCGCTCACTGATCTGCTCTGCTGCTGAACGCAGCCATTGTTTGCCCTTATGTTCGGCAACTGTTAAGCCCATCGCACACAAAATGCATAACAGAGCATACGCATAACATAAGACCGCTGGACCAATGCGCATCTTATGTAAATCAATATGGCGACTTTTTTCTAGGTGTTTATTGGTGCAGCGGTCTTATGTTATGTTTATGCTATGCTATGTATTTTGTGTGTGATAGCCCTTAGGCGGGGAGCACAGACCATTGCATAACGCATAACGCATATGCATAAGAAATTTGATTGGTCCGTTAGCATGTGCATAAGGAATTCGACCAATCGAATTTCTTATGCATATGTATTATGCATTATGCAAAAGTCTGTGTTTCCCGCTTTAGGCGGGGAACACAGACCATTGCATAACGCATATGCATAAGAAATTTGATTAATCCGTTAGCATGTGCATAAGGAATTCGACCAATCGAATTTCTTATGCATATGTATTATGCATTATGCAAAAGTCTGTGCTTCCCGCCTTACGCTAGACTGCTAACTGCGTCCCTTTAACTGTTGCAGGTATTTATGTATGACATGCGCAGTGAATATTATCTTATATACTTCTATATGTCTTGCGTTACACAAATAATACAAACCAAGAAAGTTTATGCTGTGTAAAACTGTAAAATAAATATAATCAAACAATAATATAATAAAAAATATTATAATAATGTGTTTTTAGTATTACTATAATATGTTATAATGTAATACGATCTAAATACAAACAATTTGGTAAAGAAAAATTATTTATTAGTTTTTTGCAAGCGTATCAGAAAATAATTAATAATATAATGTGACAAATATAATATATAAAATAGTGAAAATATAATATAGTGAAAATACTAGGTGGTGCTGAACCGAAGCGTGCTAACCCTGCAGCTCAAAGATTTGCCTCCAAAACATCAATGAAATTTTTCGAGGTCACTGGTATTACATGTTCTTAGAAAAAGATGTCTGTGTTTGGGCCAGTGATGAGAACTTTAAAAAGGGGAGGACAATTGTTTAGCACATTAAAGTTGTTAATGATCCCCCGCTAAACGGGGGATAGCTCTAATTACAAAATTTTTAAAAGGGAATAAACTTACTAAGGATGAAGAACAGCGTCAGGCTTTGATGCTGGTAGTGGCCAAAGACAGGAAACTGTTTAAACTGTATAGAATTTTTACCCTGTAGAGAATTTACTACTTTTGCCTCTGTCAGGTAGGCAACCGAGAGAAGGAAATTGTAACATTTTGTGTACCTAGTCACCCAGTATTGTTCAAGCAACCTTGTTAAATATTTTTTGTCAAATAAAGTTTTTTGTACAAAGTCAAACAAATAATTTACTGCGCATTTTAGTAACCATCGAATTACACAACCTTTGACTTGTCGCAAGTACTAAATATTGTCCGATCAAGTTCATATTGGTATCAAAATTCATTATTTCACAAATGGATCACAATAAGAAAACGGCCCGGTAACATTTGTACACTTTGGGGAAATGAAACGCTCTAACCAAAGTACATCTAAATAAAGTAAATAGTATTGATGATATATAATAATAGAAGTGTAGTATATAAAAGCTTATAATGAATAAAGGAGAAATAAACAAGTAACATTTTGTGTTTGAATATATTAATAAGTTATATAAGATATATTTGGAATTTACAGTCTTACAATTTACTGATCACTTCAATAATATTATTGTCCTTTAAAAATAGTAATTTTATTATTACGCATGCGAATTCTTTCCTTTGCAGTGTTAATAAGCTTTGATTCGTGCTTCAGTCGAATATCTATATATTTACTTATAATTAATAAAATCAATTGGGATCGGTGATCCATTAAAACTTCTTGTTCTAAACAGTGATTATCGTTAAATATGTTTCGTGGTAATATTTGTAATGTTTCACTTGTTATTTTCGTATGAAATGTTTTTTACAAATAGTTTCTTTCTTTCTTATAATTTTTTCTGTATATTGGCAAATAATTTGCACATCATTAGATGCAAAATTTAAGCCTCCCCAATTTTTTAAATTGATTAATTTACTTTTTTTTCAACAATAAACAATTAATATATTCGTGACCGCGTATTACTAAATAGTAAGAATTGAAACTTTGATTCGCCTTTTTTTTACGGTCGCGCCAAGATCTTTTTGGCCAATCAAGGATCTGCGCTATCGCAGTACACAATTAAACATAAGTTGCGCGTCGACACTGTCGCCCTTTAAACGCAACCACAATCACCAACTTAAAATCAATTTGATTTCAAATGTTGGTGTTAATAATACCCCCCATCCCCTACATTTAAATAATTTATTGCGAAAAATATTACCTCAGCCAGGATTCGAACCTGGAACTCCCCCATTCCGTGCGGGTGTCATACCAATTCGACTACCGAGGCATGTGATAATATTTATCGCAATAACAAGTACACCTAAGAACGTCTTTATTTTTCGGCGTGACGTATATTCAACAATAAACAATTAATATATTCGTGACCGCGTATTACTAAATAGTAAGAATTGAAACTTTGATTCGCCTTTTTTTTACGGTCGCGCCAAGATCTTTTTGGCCAATCAAGGATCTGCGCTATCACAGTACACAATTAAACAATTACTTTTTTTTATCAGTAGAAAGCCCGTCCAATAACTTTATACAATGATCACAATGAATTTTTTGTTTTAAAACGTGAACGATTGATCTAGCAGTGTAGGCAATAATTTCGTAGGCATATTTAAACTCCATGACGCAGAGAAAGCATAATAATGTTCCCAAATTAAAGTATTAGTATGTAAATTATTTATTACATCTGTCGAAAATCTTGATTTTGGTATTAATTAAGTTGACTTAAGAGCATTTAATGACTTTGGTTTTTGAGCGAGTACATCACTATTTGCTTCATTATTTTTCAAGAAATCGAAAATATTTTTATCTTTCGATAACAATAAAGTTTGGTCTAAGGGCAAACAATTGTTAATAGACTGTAAAACAATTTGCCGAATTAGATGTGATGCATATCATTTTATTGTAAACAAGTTTTTTATAAGATGACATGTACTGGGTAGTGGTAGGATTATTATTGTGACCATTCATACTTTTTATTAAAGAAAAAAACATTTCTATGTGATCCTGACTTAGTTTATAACTTAACAGATACTCAACATATTTATTTTCTATTAAATATGACGCTATATTATACAGATTTGTCAATGAAATTATAAAACCGAGAAAACCAGTACTTACAGACTTACTTTTGAGAACGGAGACAAGATTCTTTTCACTATTCAAATTTTTTTTATTTTTAATCGTCGGTTTGAAAAATTCTAATTTTTCAATATATTTTATGTATTCGTCAATCTGTTTTTTTATATGCGACAGTGATTCTGCACATATTGGCGATCGGGTAGGGTTTTTACTGAATTTGCTGCGTACGTTCAGTAAATCAAATATCGCATCAAATGTCTCGTAAAACTTGGCAGTTGTTTCTGCATTAGCAAATTGGTTATTGCGAACATTATGTTCCAATAATCTTAACAAAATTGCAGTACTTTTGCTCAATACTTGCGCTGCTAAAAACACCTTCATCTTTTCATTTTGAAAAAAAACAATGTCTATTACTAATTTTGTTGGCGCAGTGTAATTTTTTATAATTTTGCTTTTCATTAAGCTTAACAATAAATTGCCAATTTACGTTGTTATTTTTGTCGAACACCAAAGGATCTTTTAAAGCAAAGTAATTGCGACAGAGTTTTAAACAGTGACACGCATCATAAAATATAAAAACAGGCTTCAAAGTTACTAGATGGTCAAAATAAAGTTTAAAAGTGGTTTTATCTATATAATTTAAATTAACTCCTAAGCTTTCACAGGCAGTTTTGAGCAGGATCGCCATCAAACGTCACGTTTACAATATCTATCTTCTTTTCTCCCAATACAACTAACAAATCTTGTAAAAATATTGATTTTTTACTCCATTTTGCGAGTTTATCAAATAATGCGCGACAGCAGCTTTAAACCCACCGTTAATACTGACTGCTACGAAAACTAATAAATTTGATTTCTTCCAACCAGTAGAACAAGCAGGCTTTAGGGAGGGTTACAGTACCACCGATCACCTCCAAACCATTCGCACACTGATGGAAAAATGCACGAAATACAATATCCCACTTAACATAGCATTCGTAGACTTCCAGAAAGCGTTTGATTCGGTCGAAAATTGGACGTTTCTGGACGCAATGGATCTGGCGAGAGTTGATTCTAGGTACTCAAATCTTATAAAATACATATATAAGCAAGCCATCCTTGAAATCAAAATCAATGATGACATGAGCACCGAGAAAATCCAGGTGAAGAGAGGAGTTAGACAGGGAGACACAATCTCCCCAAAACTGTTTACTTTGGCACTAGAATACGCTTTCAAGAAGCTGTCCTGAGAGAAAAAAGGTGTTGTGGTCGACAGAACCTATCTGAGCCACTTAAGGTTCGCAGACGACAGTACTCTTGAGTAGCGATGCTGCGGAACTAAAGAAGATGTTGTAGGAACTTAATAATGCGTCCAATAAAATTAGCCTAACTATGAACCTACAAAAAACCAAAATTATGTCTACCAATAATATCCAGATGACATTCGATAATATAATAATCCAAAATGCAGAGGAATACGTGTACTTGGGCCACACCATCAGACTGGGTAAGCAAAACGGACGGCGGAGGTTGCAAAACGGGTCGGGTTGAGTTGGGCTGCGTTTGGTAGACTGAGATACATTTTAAAAGATCCCAAAATCCCCATAAATCTTAAGCAGAAAGTCTATGAGACTTGTGTATTGCCGGTAACGACATACGGCCTTGAAACTATGACACTGACGCAGTGCAGTGCAAACTCGCTTAGAGTGTGTCAGAGAGCAATGGAAAGAGCCATGCTAGAGATCAGCCTGAGGAACAAAATAAGAAACGAAGACATAAGATCCAGATCAGGCGTCTCGGACGTCATTGGACGTGTGATGGCACTGAAGTGGAGATGGGCAGGTCACATAGGGTCTGTTCTTTTCAGCTGCACTGCTGAACAAGTGCAATAAGTTAGAGTGAAAAAATATATATATGTCTCATTCTAACTTATTGTACTAGTTCAGCAGTGCAGCTGAAAAGAACAGACCCATTGGCTGCGTTCCGATATTCACTGCCAGTACTGAAAATCTATAGTATACGTGACGTAAACTATAGATTTTTAGTACTGGCAGTGAATATCGGAACGCAACCATAGTCAGGGGTACGTTCCAAAACCTTACTCGGGTGCACTATAATACTAGAAGTACTATAGCATACGTGACATATACTATAGCAACTTCTAGTGTTATAGTCACCCGGGTAAGGTTTTGGAACGTAGCCCAGGTGTGGGGATGAGAGATGGACGAAACGCCCCTTATGCTGGAGACCAAGAATGACGACGAGGAGTGTGGGCCGCCCACAGATGGCATGACGACATTAGAAGGCATGCAGGGTTAAATTGGATGCAGGTCGCACAAGAGAGGGAGACATGGAAGGGGAAAGAAGAGGCTTATGCATGGTGGAAGGATACATGGTGTGTGCAGAACGATCGACGCGTTCTCTCTCTAAAATCTGCTGTTTCTTTCTAATCGCGTCCCGCAAAAATACATATCTACCAACATAAGGAAATCCCTAGAATTCTAGGGATGTAAGTGGCGGTACATTGCAGAATTGACTGACTAGACTGTTACAATATACGAATGTGTATTATGTGACATATTATACAATATAATATAATTAAATATTTATATAATTATATTTATATGTATATTATAGAATATTGCCACCAAATTCTAGCCAATTAATTACAAAAACTAATTCGCACAAAATTAAAAGGAAAGGAATAACAAGAATAAAATTTTTAATAACAAGAGTAAAATTTTTAATAATAAGAATAAAATTTTTAAAATAACATTTTAATTAACATTTTAAAATAACATTTTTAATCTTTTGACACCCACTGTCAGTGCTGTTTCCTTTTCGAGATTCATTGTCTCTAATCTTACACGGAGATCGGCATTGGATGTTTTCAATGTTAAATTTTGGGCAAGAATTGCCTTTATCTGCTGTTCCTGTTCTGTTAATTTCAATTTTAATGCCACGTTATTCGCTTGAAGAAAGTTTTGTTCCTGGAAGTGGTTCTCCGATGAATTTCTATGAAATTCTCCAAGTGACCGATAATGGTTTAATTCCTCTTTCATCCACTTTATTGTCTCATGCGGATTCTCTTCCTTGCGTGTCGTGTTGTCATGGCCACTGCTGGTGCAATTGTCGTCCACAAATCTGAAATACAAATACAAATGTTAGCATTACAGCTCTTACGAATTTTTACATTTTTTTCAGTACTACTTTAAAAAGCATAAATATTTTTTTTCATAAAAAATATTGCTGATAACGTAACAAAATATTGAATCATGCAGCAGGTTATTAAATATTTCTCACCGATGCCGACGTTTCAAAGGTGAACTTCCTTCCTCGCTGAAATACTCGTTCTTCTCTTTTCTTGTGATTTTCGACGTCAAACGAGTTTTCCCAAATTTCAATTGACGAACGGTTGAAAGTTTACTACGCCTATGTAGTACAGCTTTCTTTCTTTCACATCTAGAAAAGAAATGCATAAGTAAGGTAACTCGAAAACTTGGTAAGTCGGAAAAAGTCACAGCAAAAAGACAATAGGTCTCAAATCTCAAATCTCAAAACCAATTATAGATATTTGTTATCAACTATACAAATGTTTTTCACAAAATGTTAGAAAAAAAATAAACAATCAATCCGAAAATATACCATTTTTCGTATTTTCATAATCATTGACACGGTACACTGTTTTTGAGATAAAAGAGTTGAACCGATTGACTTAACATTTGTCTCACAACTTGTTAAATATTTTTGTGAGACAACTATGTGGGCGATAAACGATTTTTTAATTGTCATTCATTTCTTGGTAGATTGAATAATTCAAAAAAATTTATTTTTTATTGAAACCAATAGATATTTGTCAAAAAACCCGAATTCATATATCTTCAAAGTGAGTATTACGAACCTTCTTGGAAATGTAGAATTCCGTACGTTGCACAACGAATCAAAAGGCCTTTCTGGTGTTCTATTGACCCTGCCATTTGGTTCCGACAAAGGATTTCTGAAGACATGAAAAGAATAAAGTTCGTTATTCGTAATAATGAGTACAGATTTTTTAAACATATTGTGCTTACAAAAGTAACCTTCGCTATTCGTGCATTTAATTTCCCAAATAATTACACGAAATATAGACTATGTACTTGCAATGCTGACATGTACAATGTACATTCTATTTCAGCTGATATCACAATTTCTCACATCGCTTTATTTTTATCAAATTTCTATTCTAAGGATGAAGGAATTATAATTACTATTTAACACAAACATACATTATTACAATAAAAACAAAATAATGAAAAAAACATATATAAATATATAATCAAACTAGTTTGATTACCTCACTCACATACAACAGAATACAAAACACACAAATAAAATATACCTTCTTCAATCTATAATAGGCGTGTAAAAAACACATTTCAAACATTTGTATTCTCAATCATGACGAAAATTCTATTTGTATTTTTCAGTACATCAAAATTGCAGTCGGTAGTAAAAAACAGTTTTCAGACTTTCGGTCTCAGACCACGAGTAACAGAAAGTACTCAACAGCAGGTTTGTTTAATAAGAATCTGTATTCTATGAGACTTCACCACTGATAATGGCTTTTATAAACTTTTCATTGCTCGTGGTATAACTAAAGATCTGAAAACTGTTTTTTTAATGACTTTATTGATATCGGTAATGGTTTTTAAGTACTGAAATATATTGATCTATGAAACTATTATTATTAGTAGGACTAATTATGTACTTGTATTGTAATACATACCGACAAGATACTGACGTTGTTGGAGTTTCATGCTGACCTGTCATATCTGTCTCATCTAGCATACTCAAATCAGGCAAAGGTTCTGTCATCATTCTTAATATGGGTGTTGATGAACGTGGCAAAGATGAAAGTTTCGGCTCAGCCGATGAGATTCTCTCCATTGATGGGCCTGGCACAGGCGACAGACTTGCAGCATTTATTGGTGCTACAGTTGACGAAGATAGACAAACCAAATTAAAGGTCCGCCTAACAATGTTACAATTTACATTGCCTTTATGATGTGCCCTAATGAAGAAAATATAAATGTAATTGATTGTAGTTTCATTGTCACATAATTCTTGGAGCAACAGTTGATCCATAGTCATCTTGTCATGAGCACATGAATATCAATAATTTATGTTAACTTAACTTTATTATTCTTAATAATTATTTTTAAAAAAGCGAACATCAATATTTGCTCTGTTTAAAAAAATTACACATCCAATTTACTGTTCGTTTGTTGCTAACAGATGCAACGTTGGTACAGCAGTTGGCAAAAGTTGTCTCTTAAAAATATTTTTTCCTCTCTTCTTCTTCTTTGGTTGAACAAAAGATTTGGGAGTAAAGTGTACGGAACAAATTCGTGCTAAAATAACAAATAAAATTGATTACACGTTACAAAACTTTTCTGATCTTTCAAACAAGTTTTCGTTACTTCATGATACAGTATATCTAAATAAATAAATTTGAATTTTATCATGCAGAAGCATACCGTTAACGACGTTAGAAGGCAATACGACCTCTCCAATGCGCCGAAACCATCCTTCACGGATTATTTCGTTATCCGGTAATTTATGAAAATTTGCTTGCTCGGATGTGCATGTTCTGCAATTATT
Source organism: Crematogaster levior (assembly GCA_901521435.1). Classification (NCBI taxonomy): domain Eukaryota; kingdom Metazoa; phylum Arthropoda; class Insecta; order Hymenoptera; family Formicidae; genus Crematogaster; species Crematogaster levior. The sequence goes on from CABEGB010000718.1 coordinate 200,246, forward strand.
TTTGCAAATTTTCACTATGCAGCGCACCATTTTTAATGATTTTTCACATTTCACGTCACTCACGTTTCGACAGAAAATGTCAACAATAACTATATATATAATAAACTATATATATAACACAAAGTGAGATGGAAGAAAATAATCAGAGAGTGCGAAAAGGACGCTATACACCAGTCGTGCAAACTTTTCAAAGCTAAACATTTCGTTTTTCGCAGTTGTCCGCTCTGTATTTTTCTTGCCGCCGAAGGCTGAAAAGGGGCGTGGTTTACGAGTTCTGCACACACCATGTATCCTTCCACCATGGGCTTATGTCCAGGAATGGACTGCTTTAGGCTGAGAAGACGAAAACTAGTGCCTTCAAAGCTATTTTGACTTCCCCATTTGAATCTGTTTCTGAAAGCTGCCCCCCTAAATCAACCATGCCTCTCCACGTGTGTGTATTTTTATCCCACTCTTTGTGTTGTTTTATTCCTATTTCGTCAAACGTTAAATTGAATACAAATTTTTTTCCTTTTTTTTCTTCTGCCTCAACAATTTCCGAGATTACGTTTATTATTTCATGAGAAATACCAGGTTTAAAATCTGCGGTTTTTAACCACTTATTCAGAGTTTGCACAGAAGGGAGACATTTCAAAAATGATTGCCTGACTACTTTATATGCGGTGGGCGAATAAAAATGTAAGGTGTCTTGGCAAATGTTTTTAGATTCGGAAGAAAAACGGAAGTAACTTTTCGATTCTTCATACGCATAATAAGCTCTTGGACATGCAATGGTAAGTCCTAAAAAAAAAATCCATAATATAAAATATTAAAATAAAATGTTATTCATTGTTAAAAAAGGTTTATAAGAATATGTAACTGTAATACTCAATAAAATTGTCATAATACATCTATCTACCAATAAAAAAAATTAACTAATTCGTTTTGAACTACAAAAAGTTGGCTGGATACTCGTACTTTCAGGTGATTTTATGAATAAAAATATTTGGGAAAGCAATAAACAAAGCAGTTACGTTTATTTAAGATTTATTTCTGGATAATATAAAAAATACATTTTTATGTTTAAATTTACTTTTTAACATAAAAAAAATTTTCAAAAAAACTATTTTTCGATTAATTAAAAAAAACTTACTGTTAGGGTATAACTAAGCGTAAAGCCTGACATCTATGTCAGGCCAAGAGATATATAGAGCATGACTGTCTATACACACACACACACACTCTATGGATACAAAGGATACTAATAAAGAGTCGTTAATCACAGACTTGCGTAATACTTACTATCCAATAACAACTTATAAATGTTAAGCCGTAGCATAACATGGCGCAGTCGTAAGTAAAGACAAAAAGTAAGAAGTTACACCAAATAAATAAGAGGTTAAAGGAACAACAGTAAAAGAAACAGATCTAACCTGAAAATCAGATCGCAAGGAAAGTTCCGGTAAATAAAATGAAAATGGGAGATGCGAGAGGCATCAGCCCCATGAGAATGACGGGGAACATAGCTGAAAACTGGCAAATGTGGAGATGCAGGTTTGAAAATTATCTAAAGGCGTCTGAAGTGTCCAAAAAGCCACAAGAGACACAGTGTGCGCAGCTCCTGCATTACATAGGGAAGGAAGGGTTCAAAATTTATAAAACCTTCGCCCTATCTGAGAGTGAGAGAGACAAATTACAAATATTACTGGAGAAATTTGAAGCACATTTTCTACCAAAGGAGAATCTTTCGTATGAAAGATATATTTTCTTCACTTTGAGGCAAAAGTCTGGACAGTCGCTGGAACAGTTCGTGGTGGAACTAAAGGAACAAGCACAAAAATGCAAGCTGGGAGATCTACAAAACCGTCTCATCAAGTGCATGATAACTTGCGGGGTCCAAAGCAACGAAATGAGGGAGAAGCTGCTCCAAAATGACTCGCTGACGTTGGAAGAGGCCATACATCAATGCAAGGTCTTGGAGAAAGCGAAGATCCAGAGCAAGGAGATGGGAGCAGTTGGAGAATCGGCAGGAGCAGTGAATTTAATAAAAGCGCAAAAGAAATTAGGACAGAAACAGGTAATGGGAAGTAAGAATGTCCACAAAGCAAGAGAAAAAATAATTGTCAACTGTACTAAGTGTGGCAAAAATCACAAATTAAATGAATGTCCAGCTTTTGGGAAAGTCTGTGCAAAATGCAATAGAAGAAATCATTTTGCAGTAGTATGTAAAAACAATGGTAAGAAGAAAATAAATGAAATAGCAAATGAGCAAGGTAATGTGGACATTCTTACAACTCATGATAAGGAAGGATATTTATTTATTGGAGCGATAGACAATGAACATAAAATAGAGAGTAGAGACGCGTGGATAATAGAGCTAGAAATTAACAATGCTATGATAAAATTTAAAGTAGATACAGGAGCGATGTGTAATGTGTTGTCGGTTGCACACTTGAAAGCAATAGGGCTAAAAAACGCAGAAATTAAACCAACAAACACAGTACTCAAGTCATACACAAGTGATAAATTACGAGTGAAGGGCATAAGTTCGCTAAATGTAAAAAGAAATGACAGAGATTACAAAGTAGACTTTTATGTAGTCGAGACTAACACGCCAGCGATCTTAGGATTATCGTCATGTTTAGGATTAAATATAATAAAAAAGATCGAAAGTATAACCAATAGTAGTACATACAAGGAAGTAGTAAAGGAGTACAAAGATATTTTCTCAGGGATAGGGTGTTTAAAGAGGCCGTATCATATTAAATTAAAAGAAAATGCACAGCCGGTGGTGCATCCAACCCGTAGAGTAGCTCTCTCACTGCTACCAAAATTAAAAGAGTGCTTAAAAAACCTAACAGAAGAAAAAATAATTGAAAAAGTGGAAAAAGCTACGGACTGGGTGAACGCCCTAGTAATAACAAGGAAGCCCAATGGCAGTCTAAGAATTTGTTTAGATCCAAAAGATTTAAATAATAACATTAAACGAGAATATTGTTTAATTCCTACGTTAGACGAAATCACAGCCAAATTAGCAGGTGCCAAGATTTTTAGCACATTAGATGCAACAAGTGGATTTTACCAAATAGTCTTAGACAAAGAAAGCTCAAATTTATGCACGTTCGGTACACCGTTTGGTCGTTACAAATTCCTTAGGTTGCCATATGGTATTAAATCAGCACCAGAAGTTTTTCAAGAAAGATTTAAACAAATCTTTCAAGATTGTAAAGGGTGTGATATTTATATAGATGATGTAATAATATATGGTAAAGATAAAGCTGAACATGATGAAAGACTGAGGAAAGTTTTAGAGACAGCAAAGAAAAACTCTGTCAAGTTTAATTTAAGTAAATGTCAATTTGGAATGAGTAGCATAAAATACATGGGTCACACCATAAGTGCTAACGGCATCGCACTAGATGAAAATAAGATTCTAGCTATCAAGGGATTGCAAACACCAAAATGTAAAGAAGACGTACAGCGTATAATAGGCATGCTAACGTATGTCAGTAAATTCATACCGAATTTCTCAAGCGAAACAACACCGCTTAGAAACCTTTTGAAAAAAGATATACTCTTTACATGGGGTCCGGAACAAGATAAGGCATTGGAATCTTTAAAAAATAAATTAATGACAAAGCCGGTATTGCAATTCTTTGATATCAAGAAAGACACGGTAATTTCGGTAGATAGTTCCAAATCGGGAGTAGGAGCAGTATTGCTGCAAAATAATTTGCCTTGTGCCTATGCCTCAAAAGCACTGACAGAAACTCAACAAAGATATGCACAGATTGAAAAAGAGATGGCGGCAATATGTTTTGGCTTAAACAAGTTTCATGAATATATATATGGGAGAAAAGTGGTAGTAGAGACAGATCACCAACCACTGATTTCAATATTCAAAAAACCGTTAATGAAATGTCCAGCCAGGTTACAACGAATGTTGCTACAGGTACAGAAATATGACATAGAGTTACGGTTCAAACCGGGCAAACAGTTAATAATAGCTGACACGCTATCACGCGCGTACATTGAGGACAAAGAAGATAATGATTTTGATAACGAGATACAACCACAAGTATGTTTAGTAGTCGCAGAACTAAATGTTACAAAAGAAAAATTGCAAGAAATTAGTAATGAAATACAAAAAGATGAAGAATTAAAAGAACTAAAAATGACCATCCTCAATGGATGGCCGAGTAATCACAAAAAATTAAAGGAGAGTGTAAAACCGTATGCTAAATACAAAGAAGAGTTAACTATATACGGAAATCTTATCTTTAAAGGTTGCAGTTTAGTGATACCACACAAATTAAGAAAAGAAATACTATATAAAATACATTATAATCATCTAGGAATAAAAAAATGCTTGTCTCTCGCTAAGGAATCTGTTTTTTGGCCTACAATGTGCAATGAAATAAAGCAAATGATAGAATCGTGTCATATGTGTATAAAATACGCAAAATCACAAACACAGGAAGAATTAAAAACACATGAAATAAATACGTTGCCGTGGAACAAAGTGGGGTGTGATCTGTTCGAGCTACATGGAGAAAAATACCTACTGGTAATTGATTATTACTCCAAGTTCATAGAAATAGAAATGTTAGACGATGATACCAGTAGTAACAAAGTTGTAAATATTTTAAAATCAATGTTTGCAAGGCATGGCATACCGGTAACAGTAATAAGTGATGGAGGACCGCAGTTCACGTCACAAGCGTTTAAAAGATTTGCAAAGGAGTGGGAGTTCACCCACATCCTTACTTCACCCACATACGCACAGTCGAATGGCATGGCTGAACGCAATGTGCAGACAGCCAAGAAAATATTTAAGAAGGTAATAGAAGAGCGAAAGGACATGTACTTAGCACTGTTATATTATAGAAACATGCCAGTCTATGAGAATATTTCACCATCACAAATCCTAATGAGCAGGAAGCTTAGAACAACAATTCCTGATTGTGAAAGCAAATTAAAGCCTAAAGTAATAGACAGAGATAGATATAATAACATGCTAAACAAAAGTCACAAAGACCAGCAATACCATTATAATAAAAAAGGAACAAGATTGCTGTCGGAACTATCTAATGGAACAAATATAGTGATTCAATTGAAACCGAAAGGCAGCTGGACACCAGGAATTGTAGTTCAGAAAGTCAGGGACAGAACATATCTGGTAAAAACAAATGGATCTGAATACATTAGAAATAGAAGATTCATTAAAATAAACAAACATGTACGAAGGAACGAAATGGACAAGAACCATTGCTTGTTTAAACCAGTTAAAAACAAAGACGGAAAAGAAGGGAGAAAGTGTTACTTAGAGATAGAGCCGGAAGACGAAGGGAAAGGAACAGATAAGGAGCCGGAAGAAATAAGTAGTGACTTAAGTTCAGGATATGAGAACGAGACAATGGACAGCGATACAGAAGTAGGTCCAGAGATAGCGGAAGCGAACATACAGAATCCTTATACGACTAGATACGGTAGAACTGTAAGACAACCAGAAAGATTGAACATGTAAAACTCTTCCAGAAAAAGGGGGATGTTAGGGTATAACTAAGCGTAAAGCCTGACATCTATGTCAGGCCAAGAGATATATAGAGCATGACTGTCTATACACACACACACACACTCTATGGATACAAAGGATACTAATAAAGAGTCGTTAATCACAGACTTGCGTAATACTTACTATCCAATAACAACTTATAAATGTTAAGCCGTAGCATAACACTTACAAGTAACATTAAATAAAAATCTGTCAAAATCATCGTAAAAAAATTATAAAAATTATAAAATTTATAAAAATTAATGTGAAGCTATACTTCATAAAATTAATCATCATTATAAAAGATTATTTTAAAATATATACAATTATTTATTATTATGTTTATTATTAAAAATGTAATATTACCTTTGCTTCCGCCGTTTTTTTCCGAAATTCGAGGCTTTATTATAAAAAACTGGTTAAACATTTATAATTCAAAGTATTGTCCATCGCTGACCACTACTTTCTCCACTACATCTTTCGGGCAGCGTACGAATCCCGCGTCGAAAAAACTGGTCAGCTTTTGAGGCGATCCACGCGCGAATCGATTCAATTTTTTACTTCTTCAGAAGACCGGAAGTGCTGGTCAGCCAGGTCGTGTGCCATTGATCGAAACAAGTGATAGTCAGAGGGAGCAACGTCTGGAGAATACGGCGGGTGGGGTAGAACTTCCCATTTCAACGTTTCCCAGTATGTCTTGACCACTTTCGCAACATGGGGTCGAGCATTGTCATGCTGCAAAATCACTTTATCGTGTCTCTGATTGTATTGCGGCCGTTTGTCTTTCAATGCTCGGCTCAAACGCATCAATTGCGTACGATACCGTTCGCCTGTGATTGTTTCAGTCGGTTTTAACAGCTCATAATACACTACGCCGAGCTTGTCCCACCAAATACAGAGCATGACCTTGGAACCGTGAATATTCGGTTTAGCCGTTGACGTGGAAGCATGGCTGGGAACTTCCCATGATTTTCTGCGCTTGGGGTTATCGTAATGAATCCATTTTTCGTCCCCAGTCACAATGCAGAAATCCCTTCCGTCTTTGCCTTTCAAGCAGTTGTTCACAAGCAAACAAACGCCGTTCAACATCTCTCGGCTTCAACTCGTACGGCAATTTCCTTGCTTCTGAATCATTCCCACGGCTTTGAGGCGTTTTGAAATGGCTTGTTGAGTCACTCCCAATGATCCTGCCAATTCTTCTTGATTTTGACACGAGTCTTGATCAAGTAACGCCTCCAATTCTGCATCTTCGAAAACCTTTTCTCTTCCACCGCTATGCCGGTCTTCGACGTCAAAATCTCCGTTCTTGAAGCGTTGAAACCACTCACGACACGTTCTTTCACTAATAGCGGCTCACCATAAGTATTTGAGAGTATTCAATGAGCCTCAGCCGCAGATTTCTTCATATTGAAGCAGAAAATTAAAACCTCCCGCAAATGACGAGAATTTGGCTCGTAAACTGACATTTTCAATCGAGAATAACTTTATGATGCAGACACAAATTGACTAATGTTTCTATGGGGTTATTTTGACAGATGCCCAAGTTTATTGTATGACGTCTATGATCTATTTATTTCGACCACCACTTACCGCTAAAGTTATCTATTTATTTCGACCAGCATTTACCGCTAAAGTCATCTATAGGAAAACGGCGGAAGCAAAGTTGTACACCTAATACAAAAAACCGATTACAAAAAAAGAGAGATCGCAGAAATGGTTTTTATAAAGAAATTTTATAAAGAAAGAAACTATGATACCATTAACTTACAGAGTGACACCGAGGCACTCACTGCGGTATATGACAAAGTTATTGACGCCGCTTAGTTTCCACTTCAAATGTGTGCTTCGCATTTCCTGTACTATATTGTTTGTTCTTGTAACAATAGTATTATATAGAAAATAAGACAAATTTTATTATGAATCTTTTAAAAAGACAAAAAAGTCGGCATTTTGCCAGACAAGCATATAAAGAATTTAAGCAGCTAAAATCTCTTTGTCGTAGAAAAAAATTTATAAGTTTAGTGATTCTGATATCGAAACCGAATGGAATAACATTCCAGTATTGAAACCAATAGAATGCTCCACTAAACATGTACTGACAGATTATTTAAGCATATCCTCGAACACTCAAGCAGATAGTGATTTACATAGCATTGTAAATAATTTTGATTGGAAAGACAACGTATCTCTTGACAAATCTTTAGAAACTGATTCATCAGAAACTAATTTTTCAGAAATAAAATTACCAAAAAAGGTGAAAGTTCCTAATAAAATGATACAATCTTTGGCTGAATAGGCTCTATTACACAATATAACTCATTCAGCATTAGTTAATTTATTACTTCGCTTAAATGAATTTGTAGATGATCTACCTTTAAAGAGCAAAACTATACTTCATACACCCAGACAAGTGAATACTTTGAGTTTAGATAATGGTTCATACACACATTTTGGTATCGCAAAGAATCTTTTAAAAATATTAAATGATTTAAATGAAAATGTAATTCGAATTTTAAAGATTGATGTAAATATTGATGGTGTTCCAATTTATAAAAGTAGTGGAATATGTCTGTGGCCTATTCTTGTAAGATGTATAGATATAAAAAATAAAAATCCTTTTGTAGTTGGCATTTTTACAGGCACTGGAAAACCTTTGGATCTGTATTTACAAGAATTTTTATGTGAGTTAAATGTTCTATCAACAAATAATTTTTTTATAATGGACAACAAATAAAAATAAAATTAAATGCCTTTATGTGTGATGCGCCAGATCGAGCTTATTAAAATGTTGTACTTCTCATAATGGCAAGTATGGTTGTGAAAAGTGCTCCGTTGAAGGAATTAGTATCTCACATCGAATGATATACAAAAAAATTTTTGCTTTACGAAGAACTGATCAATCATTCTATAATCAAGATGAAGATCATCAAAGGCATTTCTCCTTTAGTAAATTACAATATTGGTGCAGTAACTCAATTTCCTTTGGATGCTATGCATCTTTTGTGTCTAGAAGTAATGAAAACTTTATTGTTTCGCTGAGTTGTCAATGGAAAACCACCTTGTAAACTTTCCTTTTATTCAATTCAGAACTTTACGAGAAAAATGTTGTTCTTAAGACCATTTATTCCGAATGATTTTGCAAGAAAAACAAGATCTTTAACAGAATTAAGCAGGAAAGCCACTGAATATAGGCTTTTTCTTTTATATGTTGGACCTGTAGTCTTAAAAGACATTTTAGATAACGCAATTTATAAGCATTTTATGCTTTTACATTGTGCAGTATTTATTTTATCTAGTGCTGAACTCGTTAGACATATAGATTATGCTGAAGAACTTTTAAAAAATTTTATTTTGCATGCTGAACATATTTATGGAAATCAAATTTTAGTTTATAATTTTCATAATCTCATTCATTTGTGATATTAGAAAGTTTGGTTTATTATGGGATTATTCTAGTTTTCCCTTTGAAAATTTTTTAGGCAAATTAAAAAAATTGATTCGAGGTCCATCTAATCCTCATCAACAAATTTGTTTACGCATTAATGAGTTGAATATGCTTAAATTATCTATTAAAGAAAATAGTGTACAGATAGTACATTCTCACATTAACGGTCCTATACCGAGAGAATATAAATATAAAAAACAATTCCGTAAAATAATCACACCATCGTATACTTTATCAATATCAGACAATAACAGTCATATAGAACTAGATAACGGGACTATTGCTATAGTTAAAAATATTTTATTTGATGAAGTCCATACGAAACATTATGTAGTTGTCAATGAATATAAAGAGATAAAAAACTTTTACAACTATCCATGTAATTCATCTATCCTTCATACTTTTAAAGTTTCTAATTTAAACCCAACACTTTATACTTACGATTTAAAAAACGTGAAAAGAAAATTAGTTGCTTTACCAGATAATCAATCTGAAATTGATACATATATTATATTTCCATTATTACATCTTGATAAATAAAGTTTTTAAAATTACATTTTTTGGATTTATACATAATTAATTTTGTTTTATATCTGTAATCGAATTATTATGTCAAAATGTATAAAATTTTTTGAGCATTAAATATGTTGAGCAATAATAAGTTGCGTATAAAATTTTCACTAGCAGTCTTTATTATGAATTCTTAATATTAATAATATAAAAAAAGTTTAAAATGTCAGAATTAAGATCAACTTGCTTTAATTAAGTTTCATTTATTAAATTTCAAGAAAAATATCAAAAGTAATTATTTTTTAAATTTAATTAATAAAACATTTAATGTGGATTTAATATAATCGTTTTTATATATATTTGTATGATTATAATATAGTATTTATTTTAGAAATATGTATTGTGTGGCTTTATTAAAACTACAGAAACGGAAGTTATATCAACAAAATGGATTAATAAAGAAGGTACTAAATGCTTTTGGCCTTATTACAAAGACATCGACCGAATTAAAAAAGTTATTTTATCAATCGAAATTCCTGATCCAGAGAAGTGAGGCGAGTATGATACCAGAATATTACATAAATATAGTGAATACATTTGTGTAACAAATTTTATTAATTATTTTATTATTTTCACACATCTTATTTTAAATTGCTTTTTTATTATTTTTATTTCTTATATTATTTTTTAAAAATACGAATAAATTTTTATTATATAATTTAACTTATTTGAAATCATATAAAATCTTTTAACTTGGAAATATATTTATATGTAACAAATTAAAAGAATTAAATCTGAAAGACAAACTTTATATTGCTAACGATAAATAGATAAAAGTAATAAATGACATTAATATCTGGATAATGAAAGGATTTCTTGCTAAATAAACACACTTTTTTCTATTCGACCCAAATGTAATTAAGAATAAACTGAAAAATTTCAGGAATGATACAATTTCATGATCTATATTGCCCATGTTCAAAAGACAGAGATCAGTAAGCGTTCAGTGATTCTTTTATATGATTGGTTACCTTTAAGTGAAGAATCACTAGATTTAATTATAAGTGTAGAAACAAATCATAATAAAAAGAATCACTGAGCATTCACTGATCTGTTTCGTTTGAACGTAAACATTGCTATTTACTTCTATCTATTTATCGGTTTATATTGAATTCACAGGTGCCTACAGATATCTCTGGCTCTAACTAAAAAACAAAATCAGCATCTTATTTAAAATAAAAAAATAGAAACACAATATATCACATGATGAACTTTGATTGATTGCAGATACATATCAAGAAGCTCGCTCTCACTTATCAAAAGCTGTATATACATCTCATTTAGATTTGGAAGAAGATAATGAATGTAGATCTAAAAGAAAAAGAATATCGAAAACTTGGTCTTCAAGTGAAGAAAGTCTTCTTTTAAAGAAACGAAAACAAAACAAAAATAAAAGTAAAATAAGGTCCCCTCCTACAATAAAATTATTTGATAAATGTACTTTAGATAAAACTTTGTAACTCTAGCAGAGTTATCACGTGAAAGGACATTCAAAGAAAATGATAATTTGAGTTCCTCTAGCTACTACTTCTTCTACGAATGACGATAATAATCATAACGATAATAATGAATATAGAGATAAAAGAAGAAGAATGTCGGAGATTTATTCTTCAAGTGAAGACAGCTTTGTTTCAAAGAACTCAAAGCAAAACAAAAATAGAAGTAAAATAAGATCTCCTAAAATTACATCATTTGATAAATCTACTTCAAACAGGGAAGACTCAACTCTAAATTCTAACTTTCAAGAGATATCATGTGGAAGGAATTTTATGGAAAATGAAAATTTTAGTTCATTTATTATGCCTACTACTTCCATGAACAATAACAAAAATGCAGGTTAGTTTTTTTTATAAAATTAAAATATTTGATTAATAATTATATTTAGCCATAATTATAAGTTTAGAATGCACTTTTGATCATTAGACGGTTTTTGTAATCTATTTTTATATTTGAGGTTTTAATTATGACATTTTAAATATACATATATAGTCTTAAGATATGTCATAAACCAACTATAGAACTGTATTAGCATTAAAATATTACTTAAGACAGTTTTAAATTAAATCTATAATTCTATCTATAAATATATTAGCCATTAGCTTTTAAACTAAAATATATAAATGAAAAAAGTACAAAAGTTAAAAAAATAGAAATAATTTCATAATTTAGAAATTTTTTTTAATATCACATTTGAAAAATTTGCAACACATGCTGAATGTGCATTAATACTTTGTAAAAGTATTTGCAATTAAATGTAATTTGTTATAGATCATTTAATATAATTAACAATATTAGTGATAGAGGATGAGTAAAAAAAAATTATTGATATAATCGATCTTAATCAATCTAATATTAAATATTCAAAATTCAGAATTAATTATTTACAATTTATGATAGTTTTAATAACTTATTAGAAATAACAAAGAAATTATTGGTAAAAATATTATTTTTATTATAGCAATCCCAGTAAACTGCACTAAGTAACAGTAATATATCATTAATGTTATAATTTCCTATTCAACAATGTGACTGTTACGTACAAGGCATGTTACATTGCAGTTATATTGTTGAGTGAAAAATTATAACATTAATGTTACGTTATTATTACTTTGTGTTTACTGGGATATACTGACAAAAATTTGTCTATTTTTAATGTATTTTTCTTTAATCATATAGTCACAATCGTTTTTACAAGTTAAAGTAAAACTTCTATTCTTTTTTTGATTACAGATGAACCACTGCAATTGTTAATTTTGAAAAAACTTAGGAAACTCGATTATATGCAAAACAATGTTATTATACCTGATATACAAGAAGTATTAAGCTATGTAAAACCTCAAAGAATGGAAGAAACAAATGTCCCAATAACACTGCCAATTGACAATGACACACAGCTTAATGAATTTGAGCAATATATTTCGACTACTGAAAATTATAAGACTATGGTGTTTCACTTTTATAATCTAATTTGAATTCAGTGGATACTTCATTAATTTAATATTGTGTACATTTTTAGATATTGGAATTTAGTCATATTGGAAGTCATGATACTGCAGGGATCACTAAAAAAATAATGAAAAACCTTATAACGTCTAAGTTTGCGATGAATTTTAATTGGGGAGGAAGAGCTCCAAAGAGGCCTTTTAAAGAACTTAAATCAAAGCATTTGCTTCTTGGTATGTCTTAAATTTATAATATAAATAACTTTGTATTATGATTTTATCTTATTTTTTTAATATTCTTAATTTAGCTAGTTTTTCTTTATAGATTCTGTGCGTAAGGCAATTCCTCGGCGTCAACGGAAGAAATTAAATCAACCATTAAAGATTGGCTGAAACAAACCAAGACGAGAGTTAGATCATAATAATAGAGCATAATTCCTAATCGTTTCTTCCAAAGACATATATTACACATATATATTTTTATATACTAGTCTTTACTTTAAAAATATGTTTTATTTTGTAATTATCATTTATGCGAATACATAACTTTCTGTAATAACTTGTGTATAACTTCTGTTTCTGTAAAATTTAATATTTACTTTTCGATTATATTCGATTTTTTATTATAATATATAATTAAGTAAACAATTATTTTAAATAAAATAAAATTTCATTAAAAAATTAATATTTTTTCAAATCTAATATAAAAAATATTTAAGTGTACATTTAATTTATATTAAATAGGTTTCTAGGTCGGTATTCATAGTCAGATCTTATATTTAAGATCGTCTTAAGATCTCATTCAGCCAATGAAATAACAGTATATAGTGTCATTTCATTGGTTGGATGAGATCTTAAGACAATCTTAAATATAAGATCTGACGAAGGCTACGGTTAAGCGGATGCTGCAGATGCTTCGGAAGCGTTTCATCGACCAATCAAAATAAAAAGAATGTAAATTTCTTTATTCTGATTGGTCGATCAAACGCTTCGAAGCATCTGTAGCATCCGTTTGACCGTAGCCTATAAATACCGACCTTAGACATATTTTTAAACAACGTTTACTTTACAACGTTTATTTGAACAACGTTTTTTTTACTAGTGTAAAATACCGTTTTTATACGAGACATTTCGACCAGTTAATAAACGTATTTTTATATACATCACAAAAAAGTTTCGGCTAAATGTTTGTTAAACATTTATTAAACGTAACTGTGTTGTTTGAGTTTCTATCGAACTCTTCGCCATCCACGCTCTATGCGTGTCCACCAATACGAGTTTCATTTCTAGCCCTTCGCGAACGCGGCGCGCATCCAGATTTGCGTTTCCGCGTGTTTTCAGATACGTCGAAACAGTACCGATACAATCTGATGTTGCGCGTCGCCGCCGAGGAGAAGTCCCATAACTCCAGCATCAGATCTAACAAAGAGAGAAACGACGAATCCGCTTCGTTACCCGCGAGCGACGCTGACTCGTTCTTGTCCATGATTTCTCCTCCGCGAACAATCTCGTCCTCGTGTCGACGCACTCTTTCCTCGAGCGCTAATGATTTCAAGTCCGTGAAACGTTAACGCTTTTATCACTTTTTTCTTCCTTGCACATATGGAATCTAACAAAGCGAAAACCACTTCGAAATACCTTCCCTTCTCGCTCGACGCAACTTCCCGGACGAGAAAACGCAACGAGCGCGATTTCCACGCGTCCTCAAACTTCTCGTCCGTCTTAATAGGGCTGAACTTCAAACACTTCTTGATAATTCACTTCTATAGACGCATTACGGTCAAATATTTCAATACGGTCGAGAAATGTTTTCAAACAATCTCTACACTCGCACGCGAATCTCGCGCGCATTATTTTTTTGTGCATGCGTTACACATTTTCACGTCCGCAAGTTAAGTCATTCGTAGCACTCCAATTTCCAAAATCTTTAAAAATTTTATGTAATAATAATAAAAGAAGGAAAAACCCTGTTTGAATCTCGCGGACACGCCATATTGGTTCGCCATACTGGCACGCCATATTGGTCGCCACTCCACGTGGCGTGAGCTTGCAGTCTTCATCCTAACGCCGAATAGCATAGTCAGAGTGCCGCGTCGCGCTTCTACGTGTTTGGATAAAAACCAAACTAAATACACCTCAACTCTTAAAATATCGGAATAATAACGATTAGTGACGTGCTAGTTCTATCAACTAAGTTCAACTAAGAAAAACATAGTATTAGTGTATTGACTAGTAAGTGCCAAAGTGTAAATTGTTCACGTAATATTAGTGCCAAAATGCAAATGTTCATGTAATGATAGTGCCAAAAATGTAAAATTCATTATGTTAGTGTCGAAAAGGTATTAATTAGTGCTCAGTGCGAAAACCTATAGCGCCTAGACAATATCAGTATTCGGAGGACGCTTAACGCTACCCGACGCTTCCAGAAGGTTCTGGAACATTCCAAAAAATTCCCGAACAAAACACCAGAAAGTTCTCGAGCGTTCCGGTGGACCCAAAAAGACGCTAGTAAACTCGGAGTGGGAACGACGCTCGTGCTCCTCCCACGCACAGCCTCCCCACTAAGCGATCTCGAGCAAATCGGAGTGGAAGAATAGGCATCCGCGCCGACGAGAGTCAGTCTCGATCTTCCACTTCGACCGTACATACCTCACCACGGGCAAGCAAGCCCTTTCAAGGGCTTTTCTATTTTCCTATTTCTAACTTCGAATTCCAGTTCTAAGTTCCTATTTTCTAACGCGAAGACTGATTGTACTACTGACTGATCGTATTAGTGATAGAATATATACATATTTTTATACTTTAAACTCAGAGTTAGTATCTTCGTAAAATCTGCATCCTTATTAAACCGTGAATAAGCCAACACCGCGAACCTACCCCCTAACCGTATCCCCAGGAAGAGCCCCAGGGCTTGTAGATTCGAAATTAACGGTCGCGTACCGAGAGGATTCGAGAGGATTCGAGTTCTGCGAACCACTCGCAGCCGTCGGGACGTAACAACAAATTTGGTGACAGCGGTGGGATATCGAAAGGTTCGCCATGGATACTCGCGGAAATAAAAAGCTTACCAAAGCCGAGGTGGAAGAATTGCTTTTACGACTCCGCGATAAAGAAGCGCAATTGGCGGAGCAGGCCGAAATACTCCAACAACAGCGATTTCAGTTCGAACAAGAAAAAGAACATATTAAACGTGAGTTAGATAAAATTAGAGTCGCCCTCGAGAAAGAACGCACTAAACAGTCTAAGCAGAATCATACTCTCGATATTGACAAGACAGGCATAGGCGCGGACATGCAACATAGGCAGCGGCCAATAACTTCCGCGACGCCCTCCCGCTCCGGAGGAGCACGTCTATTCGACGCACATGCATCCGCGATTTACCCCTCGTACGAACGTCACTCGGAAGACTCGAGTTTTCGTGTACCCTATAGAGAGGTACTTGATACCGTCCCACACTTTAACGGTCGGAACATACCACTCACTCAATTTATACCTGTATGCCGTCACGCTAAGGAGATACTTCCGCCATCCGCCGAAAGAAACTTAGTTAGTAGCGCAAGACTCCGAGGTAAAACTATCACAGCCGTTGAAGACGAACACTGTGAAACCGTCACGCCATTTATAGACATCTTAGGCCGAGCTTTCGGAAAATCCAAAAATATCAATCAATATCGTGGGGACCTCGCCAATATTTATATGCAACCAAACGAACGCATACTCCAATATATCAAACGCGTGAAAGACCTGCGCACCACGATCCTAGATGCAGAACGTCGCGCACGTGGAACTCTAAGCGCAGAGGTAATAGCAGACGTAGATGCTCTGGCGGCCTATTCCTTTTGCGAAGGCTTGCCTTATCGTTTGAGAAGTCAATGCAGGTCGGAACATTACACCTATCCATTCACCGCGTTTGCATTTGCCCAAGAAATTAACCAGAGAAAAGAATTAGATGACTTACGGGAAAGGGCACAGAACTCCAACCGAGAGCAACCAAAGGAAAGAAAGGTTTATAGCACCGGTAGACCTTTAGCACACTCGACACCGGTTAAATTCACAAATCATCGCGAAGCACCGCGTACCTCGCGTCAGAACGCAACTGAATCTAATAGGCCTCGAATAGGAACCCCCGAAAAAAACCAGAAGGTTTGCAGATATTGCAAATATACGGGACACGAGATTGAAGAATGTCGGAAACGACAGTACAACAATTCGCGCAAACTCCAGGGAAACGCGATTCGCCCCTCGAGGACAGCGGACAAACCTCGAGTGGGAACGTCTCGAGAGGAGAATCGTCCGGTAAAAATAATCAACTCGGAACAACCCGAGAAACCCGAATCGCGATCGTAAGCCCAAGCGATTTCTCTCACGCGCCTAGTGTTATCTTAACCATAGATAAGCTAGCCGATAACACGAATTTAATAAAACGAATTTTATAATAGATACGGGAGCTGCCCCTAATTTGATCAAGTACGAAAAGGTAAAGGCCGATGAACAAATCGACGCTAACTCCAAAATATTCCTTAGCGGAATAACAAGTAATAAAATCAAAACACTAGGAATTCTCGATGCCGAATGCTTAGGCCACCGGCTCAGGTTCCAAGTGGTGAGTAACGATTTCCCGATACCGCAGGACAGAATTTTAGGGTCCGATTTCCTGCGAGACGCTTCAAAAATCGATTTTTCGAAGGGGATCATTGTATGGCAGGGGTTGTCAATACTCTTGAATCAGGAAAGGGCTCTCATTCCCGTAAGAACGCGTGCGGTACTGCCACTTAGAGTGAGCAGACGTTAAAACCCAGACGTTAAAACGGGATTCGTTCCGCGCATGTATGTGAACGAGGACGTCTACTTAGGAGACGCCGCACAGTGGGGCGATACGGTCGAAAGCCGGACATTGTCTTGTACCAAACCCAAAAAAATTTTTTTATGAAATACTCTATACATATTTCACACTCAGTATATTTTTATATAATTAGAAGTATTTGTGGTATATTGAACACATCAAATTCTATAAAAATAAATAAGATATTTTATTTAAAAAACATACATTTTTAAATTTTTTATTATGTATTTTTAAATCTTGTGTGTGTTAGCGTTTCTATCTAATTTAAATTTAACTTTTACCTGTTCTTAGCGTTATCCAGGATCAACGACGAGGACGTGACAGATATTTGATCCTTTTGGGGTGTTTGTTTAATGTGAGTCTCCTTGCCTCTCACATTTTTGACATATATTTTACGATGCAAACTATTTTTATTCATCAAGATCTGTGTCATTATCATTGAATTCTAAAAGGTTTTTAACATCCTCAGAGAGTTCTTTTATTTTATTCTCAATAAATTTCTGTGATGATGAAATAATTGGATCAGATGCAATTAGATTGTTAAAAATATCTGTATTGTTACATTTTCGTGACATTTTCTGAGAATTATTTTCTCTGTACTTCCTAAAACATTTATGATTTGCTTCTTGAGCATCTTCAGATAACTGACCAATTGGTACTATCGCATGTTCAATTATATCTCCTCCATGGAGAAGAAGTTATGAACAGTAGCTGGCATGTAATACCACGGGTATAAAGAAACATACAATTCAGCGGTTTGAAAAGCGAAAATTGTGAATTTTGATATATTAATTTTTTTTCCACTAGCAATTGCCTGCAAAAGAATTGAAAATCTAATTATCAAGTTTTTATCTAAACCTGTAATTTCTGCGGATAGTTGTGGATTACCAAAGAATTTTCTTGCTGTGTTGCCATCGTTGGTTGTGCCTTTTCCTTGCTTCACAAAATCTACTAAAAGACCCATTTGTATCCTAAAAGCAGATTGTATATGTTTCTTTCTTTCATCAATTTTTTCTTTATTGTCTTTATTTCTAATTGCCCAATATTTAATATCTAGTCTGTATGAAATATGCAGTAAGCATTCGAAGCATCTGATCCAACAGTGCAAAGATGACAATCCGAAAGAATAATACTCCATTTTTACCGTTCTAGTTTTTACTGAATTGATATCATTCATCTGCTTGGGAGAAGCGTTACATATATAACATTTCATAGATGAACTTGTATCTGTCAAAATATTACATATTTTAGCATCAACCATAGTTAAAAACAATTTATGAGTGATAGTAATATCCTCATCTAAGATAGATGGTGTCAATAAAGATATCTGATTTTGGATGTCTGTAATGCAAGATTGATTTGACTTCAATTTTTTCTTCCTTAACAAATTTGAATTGAATTGGTCTGCAAAAACGGGTAGAAGAAGGATAATTGTTTTGCCATAACACTTCATTATTTTCAGAATTATAAATTTTTATTGGTACAAGACTACTTATAAATACACTAGAATCATCTTTTGATGGATCGCTAAAATTTATTTTATAACGAGACTGGTCAGATGCTCCATCACAGCCCCATTTAGATACCATTATTAAATTTTTGGAATTATTTGAATTAAAATTTAATAATTTCATGAATCTGAGAGCAGTATGATTAAGAGACTCTGCAATGATACTTTTGCTCCATCCTCAGATATTTCAATCAATTCGGGAAGGCACTCCTTTTTTGCTTTTTGAATTTGAAAATAGCTAGGCCATACAATAGATCCAAATTTCGTTACATTTCGTACAATATTATATTGATGTCGAGTTAATTTCGCAGAAACAAATGTAGATAGTGCAGTCGTTTTATCAATTGGTATAGTTTTATTCGTGATTTCTTCACAGAATTGTCTCACCTGTTTCAAATGTTCTGGGTGTTTTTGAATGAAATCATATATAAATTTGGCGTCGTCTGATTTTAATTCTTTCTTCATAATAAAGTCGATCATTTCTGGGTTATTTCTTATCTCCTGAGTTTTTCTACGTTTATGTCTTTCGTTTATCTCTCCAAAAAATTTAGATGTATTTGGAACAACACGAGATGAACTAGGAATCGAATTTAATACACTATCTGGGATTTCAAATTTTTTATTCAACCACATCTTATTAGCTTTTATAAATTTAGTATTATCACGATTACTATTTAACCATCTCGATTTCAAATGTTTCGTAAAATTTGATATCTTATACTGCAATTCTTCAAATGCAGTTCGAGATAAATGAATTTTTAGATTATCCGTTATCAAACACGTTAAATTTTTATAATCGGAAATATCTAGATTATTTTCTCGCAAAAAAGTAAATACATTTCCATTTGTTTTAAAATTTTGCATGATTACAAATTTACAAAATCTTTTATAAATGACAAAAAATTGAGATGTTTAATTACAAGCGAAAGTTTGCGTATAGCAGACTATAAAGACGACTCTCTTAACAGAAACTCAACAATAACAATGATAACAACAATAACAAAAACTAATCTAATTACGAAAAAATTAAAATTTTTAAGAATAAAGAGTTGATAGAAAATAATTGAAGTGTTCTCAGTATCTTTAATTATTTCACTTACAAAGATTTAATCAAAATCACTCTTGCAGCGGCTTGCAGGATTATACACTATTATATATATGCACTATTTCACTGAATCTTGATATCGAGAATCGTGAAAAGGTTCTGCGACATCTATTAACATACGACGAAGATACAGCAGAGTCGCTATATATCGTGCGCGACATGATTCCGAACACTGTTATAATGCTTTACCGCGTTGTTAAAACTTGCAACGCAATTTTTTTATAAAAGGGGTGCCCAGGGGTGGGAACAATGAGGGTTTATTGTAAACTAGACACTTTCCACAATCGATTGAGATATTGTACATGTTGGACCATTTTGGACCGTAAACTTTTAAGAACTTTGAAAATAAAATTTTAATTTTGTTTAAAATGATGAAGGAAATTGTTTATATATATACATATCAGAGAATTAAGAACTTTTAATTAACGTAAATATTATTAGTAAGGTTTGTAAAATAATTGCTAAAATGCATTTTATATGGATTCCTTTCTATATATAATTTACGACGTTTTAAAACTAGGCAACAAAATTATCAAAATTCTTTTCTCCACTTAGTACCAAATTTCATCACATGTTTTCTACGACAATAATAAGTAAAATAGATTTTTAAAAATATTTATTAATATGTTGATTAGTTATCTAAATAGGAATAAATTCATTTTTAGAGCCAGAAGACTTTTTTTTTCTTTCGAATGTCCGGCTTTCGACCGTATCGCCCCACTGTGCGCCGTCGTCACGATTCGCGACGGAAAAGCCTACGTGGGTATAATAAATTCCAGCAAAGAGGAACTGGAAATAGCCGTACCCACCGTCGAACTCCAAGAAATTGAGGCCTATTCCCTTTCATATCCTCAAAACGCGTTCGAACCAGAACCCATCTCGTCTTTCCCCATGAGTCATAAAAGCACCCTCCCAATCACACACACACATCCCATGGAGATCGACAAAAATTCTAATTTTGAATTCAAAATTCTCAACCGCTCGATCTCAGGGCTCGAGACGAGAAACGTGCATACAATAACCACACTTTCTAATGTCGAGACTCGCGTCCAAGCAATAAGAGCACTACGTCTAAATCACTTAAATCGGGAAGAATCGAAACATGTTTACGAGTTAGTCGCTGAATATAATGACCTTTTCTGACTGCCCAACGATAAATTATATTTTACTAACGCCATCACACATAACCCATACAGCACAACTGTTTCAAAATTGTTTCAGAAATATTTCAACCTTTCATGTGTTAAACATTATCATCTGCAATAATTTTGCAAGGTTTCTGCAATATATCTTTTGAATGTTTGAAAAAGAATTAGCTCTGAAACCTTTCTAAGGAAACAATTTTGAAAATTTTCAATTGAGTTATCTCAGAAATTTTTCATGTGAAATAATTGTTAAAACTGCCAATTGATTTATTTCTGAAATCTTTCATATGAAATAATTTAGAAATTTTTTGTTTACATACTTTTTTAGTTAAAATCTTGGAAATAGGAGTTCTACTATATATAAATTCAGTTTAATTAATATTTAATGTCAATTTGTAATAAGTAAATATAAATTATATATATTGTTAATATACTTTATATATATGTATATATATATATATATATATATATATATATATATATATATCTTAAGATACCGACAACAAACGAATAACCCATAAATACGAAGCAATACAGATTCCCGCCTATGCACAAGGAGGAAATCGACAAACAAGTTAAAGATTTATTAGAAAATGATGTAATTCAACCATCTACATATAATTACCCCTTGTGGATAGTGCCCAAAAAAGCCGACTCGAAAGGTAATAAGCGCTGGCGTATGGTCATTGATTACCGCGCTCTAAATGAAAAGACGGTAGGGGATGCGTACCCCCTCCCGAATATTATGGAAATCTTGGACCAACTCGGAAGCGCTAAATACTTCAGCGCTAAATACTTCGACCTCGCGTCGGGCGTCCATCAAATTAAGATGGACGAAGCACATGCGCACAAAACCGCTTTCTCGACCTCTTACGGTCATTTTGAATTTAAAAGAATGCCTTTTGGGTTGAAAAACGCCCCGGCGACATTTCAAAGACTAATGGATCGAGTGCTGGCTGGTCTTCAAGGAGCAGAATTGTTTGTCTATTTAGACGACATAGTATTGTATTCTAGTTCACTACGCGAGTATAAGATTAAATTCCATAAACTCGCTAAACGTCTCAGGAAGGCCGTCCTCCGCCTGCAACCAGATAAGTGTGACTTCCTCCGTAAAGAAGTTGTGTACTTAGGACACGTAATAGACGAGAACGGAGTAAAACCCGACCGCGAAAAAATTAAAGCGGTCTGAGATTTCCCTGCACCGAAAAACGCTAAAAATATCAAGCAATTCCTAGGATTGGCAGGATACTATCGTCGCTTCATTTCGAATTTTTCTAAAGTTGCCAAACCCCTCACGGAATTGCTAAAAAAGGATATATTTGTTTGGGGAGAAGAACAAGATTCAGCTTTCACCCATTTACGCGCCGGACTATGTGCCGAACCGATTTTACAGTATCCCAATTTTACTAAACCATTTGTAGTCACTACAGACGCATCAGGGTATGCGGTCGGAGGCATATTAAGACAAGACCCGATTGGTAAAGACCTACCGATAGCTTACACGTCGCAATTGCTCAACAAAGCAGAGCAGAATTACTCCACCATTGAGAAAGAATTGCTTGCTATTGTATATTGCGTTTGACACTTTCGTCCTTACCTATACGGCCGCAAGTTTCAACTAGTTACCGACCATAAACCGTTAGTATGGATAAATTCAGTAAAGGATCCAACTTCGCGCTTGGTCCGTTGGCGGTTGAAGCTTCAGGAATATGAATACGATATCATGTATAAGGCGGGTAAGTCGAATGTGAACGCTGACGCCCTCTCCCAAAACCCAATAGCCCAGCAAGCCCTACCCCTCACGATGAACATGGACTCCAACAAATCCCTTCATTTTCAAGCGGAAAACCTCGGAAAGGCCCAACCAATCCCCCCCCGCAAGACTTCCCCCCTTCTCCTGATAATAGCATCACAGCTGGAGAGGATGAAGAAAGTCTGAATACAGAGGAAGAAACCGACGAAGACGAAAACTCCGATCAGGGTATACTTATGGACGAAGACGACTCCGATAGCGACAGCACTACCGACACGCTCTTTGATAACTCAAACGAATCTTTTTCTCTTCGTTCAAATCAAGTCCAAATAATCGAAATCAAGGACAACTTCGTCTCACGGAAAGATAACCGGTTCGGATAACCGGTCGTCTAACGGAAAGATAAATGGTTGTATTTATCATGAAGGATGGCCAACCTTGCGATCCCGGAGGACGGATGTTGGAATGACAGGGGAAACTACTCCAAATCGCGAACACGATGTTAGCCCGTGTTCGCATAATCAACCACGGAAGGTTCAAGTTAATTGCCCTACCGATAAAGGAGAAAGTCTCTGACGCCACAAACAGGAAAATCGTGACGGAAGTCGTGGGCTCTCTTCTGGATGCCTGTGGAGAATTAGAGCTACCTACCATCTCGATCTGTGCAGGAGATATCGACGGAGTGAGCAAACAGAGGTTGCGACGCCTCTTAGAAGATTCCGCATTCCGCAGTATCACAACAAAAATATTGATATGCACAAATCAGATCTCAATACCCCCTGTGAGCGACAGGAGAAGAATCCTAGAGGAGTCACACGCGTCCGCTGTTGGAGGACATAAAGGACGAAACCTACAAGAGACTGAAGGAGAGATATGTTTGGCAGGGAATGAAAGAGGATGTCCAGGAATTTATTAGGAACTGTCGAAACTGTCAACTGAAGAAATTGGTCAGGAAAAAGACACGTCAACCAATGATTCTTACCGATACACCTGGCGCGGTTTTCGACAAGATATCGATGGATACATGGGACCACTTCCTACAACAAGCTCCGGCAACACATACATCCTCACAATCCAAGATCTCCTAACCAAGTATTCCTTAGCCATATCACTAAGACAAGCTTCTGCAATACACGTGGCCGAAGCATTCACAAACGATTTTATCTGTACATTTGGAGCCCCAAGAGCCTGGCTCACGGATCAAGGCTCACATTTCGTCAACGCACTAATGCGAAATATTGCGCGAAAATTTCATATAAAAGAATATAAAACAACCGCCTACAGACCCCAGTCAAGCGGATCGATCGAACGGTCGCATCACGTCCTATGGGAACTTAAAGCAATTTACAGATAAAAGACACGAATGGGACGAGTATTTAAAACTTGCGACCTTCTCCTATAATACCAGTGTTCATGAGGGAACTCTGTACGCGCCACATGAGCTGGTATTCGGCAAAACCGCACGAGCGCCGTCAAACGATCCACCTTTGGAAGGTGAGATAAACGAAATATATAGCGAATACCTCGAGCAATTATTTAAAAAATTGCGGGACGTGCAGGAAACTGCGCGCAAAAACTTAAATAAAGCCAAAGTAAGATCCAAAGAATATGATAAGAGATCAAATGCGTATAATTTTAAACCAGGGGACCAGGTTTATTTGTTTAAAAGAACCAAATAAAGGAAAATTAAGCGATCAATACACTGGCCCCCATGATCCCTTAGAAATAATGCCTAGTAATAACGCTAGACTTAAGATAAGAAATAAATCTAGGATAATACACACTGATAAGCTAAGGATCGTCAAATTACGAAAACCCCCTCCTACTCGCCCCCCTCCCCCCACTAGGTTAGCTTAGTATATAAGTTTAAGCGCTCGCCATAAGACACAGTATTCGCTCAGCAACAGACCCGACCACTACTATGAAGTTTCCGCGGGCGCTCGTTATCATCACTTGAATACTTAATTCGCCCGTTGATGGCCTGATGGGATACGACTGCAAGGGTGAAGGCCTCAATGGTCCTTTCCCTAACCGACATCGGAGAATGCCAACTCGAGGACATCGAACCCATCACTGAAGAAACCTACGTACAATTGCTACAATTGAGCGAATTCGACCATGCCATCGGAAGGCAATGCCGAATTGAAATAGACCGCACAATCTCGTACTGCGGGATGCATTCGCACACCTCATCCGTGCTCAATGGAAAACTGGACTATATCTATAAGATCTCTGCCGAAGCCTGTCAAAAACTACAAGACACCGGTACCCTGTTTCTGGGAGGAAAAGACGGATTGATAACAGGAGTTAAGGTCAACGCAACCACCACGCGAGCAGTGACTCTAGCAGGTTCAGTCTTTGTAGATGGACGATGCTCAGGAACCCAATACAGCGATCCCTATGGGACAACGTCATTGTCCAAGTGTAAGGATAGTAAGGATAGCTTTCCGAAGTATGCAGTTGCCAATCAAGCACGCAACCAATGAAATAATACTCCCCTACGGGACACGATGCCTTGCCAAAGAAGGAGAATGCTATGACGCTGATGGAACAATGACATATTGGACGATAACCTCAACGGACAGTTGCCAGTTCAATAAGTATGACGTACTCTACGAGGGAATGACCCACCGAATGACCCACTCTCCCCCAAACCAACACAGAAGGAATCGCCCATTATACAGTGACCACCAAGGACACGACCTTCGCGCTCACTAAAACATCAGATACGAATCTATGTGGCTATAAAATAATCTAAACAAAGCCCGAAGCTTTTTATCCTCGAGACACAGCCAGGACGTACCTTTAAAACACAATCCAGCACATTGATCGACAACCTTGACATCTTCTTCTACGTTAATAGTAAATTCATCTACGTCGAGAAGCACATGAAAACACAGCTAACGCAGTTGTACAGGGATATAATGAGTTAAAAGTGTGCCTTGGAAAAGCAAGTTTTGGAGAATGCGCTCTCACTCTCTAGCATAGCGCCAGACGAAATGGCATATCGCATCATGAAAGGACCCGGCTCCACGGTTATCACGGCAGGAGAAGTCATTTATATCGTAAAATGCGTCCCCGTCACCTGTAAAATGCGGCAGACAAAGGAATGCTTCAACGAACTACCAGTATCACACAACAGCGTATCCTACTTCCACTATCACCACGATCTCGGATAACGAAAAGTGACACCACCAAGGATTGCAACGAACTTCTCCCGACAATGTATCGAATTGATGGAACGTGGTATAGAATGATGCCACGACCAGTGGAAACAATGGCACCCCCTCAGATCCAGCCACTAACTAAGCCACAATGGAATACGTGAGCCCATCCAACTTCGCTCTCACAGCGGGATATACTCTGAGGCAGATCTCGGCCGACTCAAAAACCATATTATGTTCCCCATCGAGAAGCCATCAATGCTCAATACTCAGGTTCAAGGAGCAATGGAACAAGCCGTTCCCCATGGGACCATCTCCCTCTACAACCTCCTTGATAAAAAATCGCTGGAGAAAATTGCAGAAAACACAGGGGCACGAATCTGGAAGAACTTCTTAAACTTTTTTGGATCGGCAAGTGCCGGAATACTCGCAATAATCCTGCTTGCGCGACTCGCAAAGCTAATCATAAACTCAATAATACAAGGGTACGCGTTGCATACAGTGTATGGATGGATTCTCCACCTCTTGGGAGCAGTATGGAGCTCTATTATCCACCTACTACTGCACCTAGCCGGAAGAAAGACGTCCAACAAGAAGGAAACAACGGATCCCGAAGCACCACCAGCCGAAGCAATATTGCCTGCGCCGACTCACGAACAAAGAAGATGAACACGAGCGAGTTCGAAAACACTAGCGAAATAGTCAAATCCTCGCGAACAATCGATTATGGCTAGTTGAATAAGTATTTGCGATCTAATTAATAAGTCTTACCTCACCATGGGCAAGCGAGCCTTCTCAAGCCTCCGGGTTTTTCTATTTTTCTATTTCTAACTTCGAATTCCAGTTTTAAGTTCCTATTTTCTAACGAAGACTGACTGTACTATTATGATAGAATATATACATATTTTTATACTTTAAACTCAGAGTTAGTATCTTCGTAAAATCTGCATCCTTTTTAAGGGGAGATTCTAGTCAAAAGGCCCGAAAATTAACGTAATTTCATGATTTTTTTTTGAGCGAACGTAAATGTTTTTTGAAAAAACTTTTTATTGCATTTATTAGTACATATTTGAAAATATAAATAACATTTTTTCCCCCCAAAAAAAATCAAAATAGCGGCTCCAGCCCTCACTGAATAAAGCCGTGCGCGGCGATAAGCAATGTGCGCTGCACACTCTACGGCCCTGCCAAGTGATCTGAAACAAAAAAACCAAAAATATTCTTAAAATAGATGAAATTTGGGGGGCCTTATGATTTTCCGATTTTTAAAAAACCCTTTTAAAAAGAAATGACGGCCATTACGAAAAAGAAGACCCTCTTTTCCCGTTTTTTTGTTTTGCTTTAACGTTAAAAAAACAATAATAAACAATTTTTTTTTTTAAACGCTTCCTGAAGGCCCCCTAAATTGAATAAGCTTTAATTTGAGCCGTCAAACATCAAAATCGGTTAAGTCGTTGAAGCGGAATCGTGTGCGGCGCGCAAAAAAAAGTTGTTTCGAGAAAAACGCGTCTAAAGTTTGAGGAAGAAAAAATCGTAAGTAATGTTTGTTTTTTGACACTTACATCTAATCAGCTATTCCAGCACCATACAGGGTTCCTTCCTCATCCTCGAAGAGCATGTTTTGCTGCACTTGGGCGCTAATTTTTTCAATTCTGGCCTTTTTCATCAACTCTGACTGACTCGCGTTCGCTGACTTGACGCGCTCTTCGTCAGTCTTCGCAGCGAAGTTTCTGCTGTTTGTCCCGATTACGATTCCCAACGTCTGCATGGTTTTTAATATAGATAAATAGCCTTTATTAAAGATGCCGGAAGCTATGTATGCTGCTATTCTGATGGTTTGTTCGCCACAATGAAGGTGTTTGGGGACCAGTTTCCACAGACAAGCGTTGAAGCTTTCGTTGTCATTTTGCGTGTTTCCACCTGTGCATCTTTGCAGCAAATCGTCACTTGAAAGAGCTTCATATACGGGTCGAATTGCTTCTTGAACTGATGCTGTAAGGGCAGGTTCATGGTGGAAATCGGCGAGTTCTCCCTTAGCTTCTGCAACACGCCATTTACACCAACTGTTTTCACCTGGCGGGCAGTTTTCATGTTTCGGTTTCTCATCCGTGGAACATTTATGATCGAACGTTGCCCACACAGCTTTTCTCATTTCTTCGGCCGAATCAGGGTGTCGCCTAATGGCAAGTCCATAATATAAAGTCAAATCTTTTACCAATTTGTCAGTCAATTTCCCTGCACCTTTACCTCCGATTCCTTTATGTTGTTTCTTGGCTGCGCGCAATCTTGTGCCCATGCGCTTCTGCACATGACCTATACATTCCTTCTTATGAATGGTAAGGTCGCTATAAGGATTACAGTTGAGGAGAGCTTGGAAAGTTTTCGTGTCACCGTCGCCGATATATGTAGCATATTTCACGCCGTGCGATTCTGATCGACAAAACATTTCTTTCATACAATCTACCTCCATCTTACCAGCACTTCCAGTGTGATTTATGCTGCAATGTTGTTCATGAGTATCATGCCAGATATCGTACTCATTAGTTCCTTTTTTGCTGGCCCAGTTGCTGCAGCTTTGGCAGAATGACGACTTTACAACAAAATCCAACACTTTGTGCGTATATTTTCCGATCAGCGTTGCAATTCCAAATAACGACGAAAAGCCACGTCTTTTCCACGAACCGTCGCCCGACACGCTCAAATGTGTTTCTTCATTTCCCGCCTCCGCGTTTTTCTGTCTTTCTTCAGCAATCGCTTTACGTTGAATAACTTCGAATGTACTCTTTGCTGCCTCGAGCAGATTAGTGATAAATGCATAGTACGTACCATTTGCAAAGCCTGAAGACAGTTCCATTAGGGAACAAAAAGTATTTATCGACCGTAATCCGAGTCCCAGAATCCGCATAACAAACATCAAACGGCGATTTATTTCGTATGCACCATTTACTAAAGGACTCGAAGAAACGCGTTGTTGATCATTGCACTTGCACTTGATTACTAAATTAAAACCAAGTCCACGGTCACACGTACGAGAAAATGTCACATCACCGTCACATTTTTTACATTTTAAACACTGAGACAAAAAGGTGAAAACAGTCAGAAAATTTATAATAACGTTATTATGGCCAACATCAATTTCAATATCATCGTAACTCGCGTCTTTAATTTTTTTCGCTGAAGTACTAGCATACTCAGTTTCTGCTTCTATTTTATCGGGATTATAATTGAATTTCTTCTTTCGAGGCCGATATGGTCGAACAGTTCCCACTGATTTTCGTGTGTTCGGCATTTTTGAAACACTGTTACTTGCCCCACGTTCGAAACGCAACTGATATTTCATATACTTCTATTTACAGTAACGTATTCGTTACTGTAAATAGAAGTATAGAACGCACGTCCGACCAAGGGTATACGAGCACACAATAAACAGGAATGTACAGAAATTCGTTGAGACAAGCACAAATTTGCTATCTGTAGTAGATACATCGCTTAGGCGGTGAAAAATGCTCCTCCCTCGAAGCCGCTCCGAGCGCGCGTTTATACCTATTTTTCGGCCGACGCACTCTCTCGTCTAATACGCTATAACTCCTAAAATAAATTATATAGGGAAATATCCTTTTGGCTACACATTTTCAAGACCCTAAGGATGAAAATAAAGCAAAAAAAAAAAATTTTTTTTTCGATTTTGACTAGAACCTCCCCTTAAACCGTGAGTAAGCCAACACCGCGAACCTACCCCCTGACCGTGGGTATTCCCGGGAAGAGCCCCAGGGCTTGTAGATCCGAAATTAACGGTCGCGTACCGAGAGGATTCGAATTCTGCGAACAACTCGCAGCCGAAATCGTCGGGACGTAACGACATCTCTTCGTGTTCGAGATATAATCCAAATAATGGCCCGCTAATAATATGTAGATCTGACGTCATTTCCTCGTGCTTCTCTTGTTCCAAACCTTCCAGTTCCATTTCCCCAGATTCGAAACACGATTGACTGTCACGTCGTCGCGAGGTGCCCGCGCGAACGTCCCCGGCGGGTCAAAAAGACACGAACGATAGAGGACCTCGCGTCCTCCTCGCAAACTCTTCTCGCACTTCCGGCGATCTTCGAACACCAAGTTCGTTGGGCGCCAGACGCGTCGCACACGCGTCAAATTTACACCAACCGTGATAACAATATCATCACTGGTCGCGCGAGAAGGACCGGCTAATTACTACGTCGGCAGAGGGGCAGGGCGGTGCCACGCAGTCACGCTTGGGGTTCGCGATAATGATGCGACAATTCTGCGATAGCGCGAAAGAGCAAACCATCCATACAAAAGTCGCAAAATCCACCAATCAGAAATGATATTCGCGGAAACCCGAGCAATCCGTCGATCAGTCGCGTTCTCCCCGGGGCTCGTACTACATACACAGAACCCTATTTTCGCGTAGCTTCCGGCCGCGAAAAGGGGACCCCTCGCACTTGACGTCGATCACGAACATGAAAAAGCGGCACGCCCTCAAGGACGGCCCACGAACACGAAGAATATTGCGTCGACGTCAGAGCGCGAACGTCATCCCCCTTCGCGAACACGTGGCTTTACACAATTAAGTAACGGACAACCTCACCGGTATCACACGCTCGCAGCTTCGGCTAGGTCTCTCCCTGACGTCGAGGATCCGCTCGTCCGCACTGACTCTCTTTTCGATAACTAATACTGATTCAATACACTGCTTTGTCTCTCGGTTTTGCGTCCTTCCCTCATAACGGCTCGCACGCAAGAGAGACTCGTCGCGCGATCAATCTCTCATCGATCCGCGGGTGGCGCGATCGTGCCCATCCCCCTCCTTATCGGCGTGGGGTGGCACGATCTAGGGGCACGGGGGTTTCAAATCCTACGGCGGGTCGCTTCCCGCGGCCGCTTCGCCGCGCCGCTTATGTCAGACTTTCCGGAGAGCGCCTTCCTGTCGTCGTCCTGGTGGTCGGGCCTTCAGCCTCCCGGCGTCCGCCTCCCTGCACGGGGCTCGTCATACGTCCCTCCACCTGGCGGTGGCTTCCTCCGTCTCCAGCAATTCTGACGTAGACGACAACTTCGCTGGGCCCTTTGACGCCTCCATTCGGTGCACCTCCGCGCGGGCGTACAGTCTCGAACTTCCCCCGGCCCCTGGTCGCTGCGCCTCAAGTCGTCGATCTTCCCCTTTCTCCTTGTCTCCTCCTGGCTCTTCCGGTGGGTCTCTTCCGGGTGGAGTGGCCGGCGTCGCCGGGTGAGGTGCCATACAAATGAATTTGCGTAATTATAATTAATGTCATTATGCAATTTTTGCCCCGGGGATATCGGTACGCTCGGTAGCCGCTCGGCGTGGACGTGAGGCCGCGCCTTTGTGACAGTGGCGGGACGCTGCTACCCCGCAGAGGAGCAGCAACGTCACAACACATTCTCGAAGACGGTTTGGATGGTAAAAAGTAGCACGCTTCAGACTTCAACGGTTTGATGCAGAAACTTTTTAAAAAATTTTCATATAATGGATGGTCCTCAGGCCTCACTCCATCGATCGGAAAATGTAAAACTGATTTTTCTCTTCCTCGGATCAACCTCATTTTTATGATTAATCTAACGTTAAATCGAAAATCACCGACAATCGAAACAACGAAAGTGACGACGGAAACGCTCTTATATCATCGTCGCTCCGAACGCTCCCCCCGTCCCACCGTCGTCGCTTCCCGAAGGAAAACGCAAATCCGTTTCGAAAAGCCGCGATTTCCCAGACGAGAAAACGCTACGTCCCTCGACGAGAAAACGCGATTTCTTAAAAAAAAATAATACACGGCGGAAACCGCCGCAACTTCCGGTAGAGATCCGCGAAAAGCACGCATCTCCCGGATGTCGACAACACCCCACGGTGGTTTCTAACCCACGAACTCCGTCAATAAGATCCCCTGCACACCCGCAGGGAACGTTCCAACCCATGTGGGAATTCAAACCCATGGCTTCCCCCCACTACACTTCCGTTGGGGGACGCAAAGCGGCTCTCGCCTGCCATCTCTGTCCCCTCGCTCATCTCTTATGGAATTCTCCCTGCGGGACCCCCCGCTCCCCGACCCCCCTCGCGTCACACCACGGGTTTAGAGACCCCTCTATTTGGCTACTATGAATTTTGGTAAAGATAACTTTAATACTATGTAACGTTCCGTCTCGCTAGCTCGGATTAACTCGCCGGGGTCAGGGTCGAAGTAGGCGTGAGACTCTGGTTTGTTTGTGCACTGATTTTTATTGTGGATGGTGTAGATGATAATATACAGATGAGTGGTCGTGTATGTGTGTGAGTGTGTGAGCGTGGCTCGTTGAGTGTGTGGCGGGAGGCACTGAGGTCTGTACAGACGGGGCGAGAATGAATGTACTTGTGTCTAATTGTGTGTATGTGTGTGTGTGTGTGTGTGTGTGTGCTGTGTGCGGAGTTCTAGCCTTATTAACTATGGCCCTTGACCCCTATGGCCCGGTGGATTCGAAAGAGCATAAAAAAAGATGAATTTAAATGTTTTAACTTGGTCCCATCTTGGACGGAGTCAAAAGTTACAGGTCAAAGACGGAGGTAAAAATTAACATGTAACTCTATGGAGAAGAGGCGAAAAACGACAAAGTTCATCGAAATTGAGTGTTATTGCGTAAATATTTAAGAAACTGGTTTAAATACAATGCAGAAACTTTAGAATTTAGTTAATTAATAATCATTACAATTAATATGTAAACGGTCAACGAAAATATGATAGAAGCAAAACGAATCTTCACAATGTGCACATTTCATATAGGCAAATGTTGAGCAGTTAGGTTGAGTGCAAATATCCCCTTCGATGGAATCGACGCAATATTGGATTGGAGTAGGACATTTGGCGGGTTTTTCGTCCAGATAACCTGCCATGTACCAGGCCATCTTAATCATATCACGGAATCTTGGAGCTGAAAACTGATAAATTGAAAATGATTGAAGACGGATGAAGTTATCTCGATGCCAAATGTTGATGTTGGAGTCCGGAATGATCGTGTCTGTTATGTATTTAACAAAGGCTTTGTATGGACGAAAAAAGTAAACATCTAGTGGTTGAATCAGTCCAGTAGAGCCCGGGGGAAGTAGTCTGTATTCAAAATTCGTCACGTGATGAGGTTTACTAGCATTTATTACGTCTGCATCTTTGTTCAGGGACCAAGAGTCGAACAATAAAAATACACCACTATCATGGAGAGAAGACACACTTGGCCAGAAAACTTTACTCAACATTCTCTTTTGATCATCTTTATTCATGTTCGCGGATTTTGCTGGGAATGATTTGATATTTGGAGGATCGTCAGGCTTTGAGCGAGGAAATTGACCACCAGGTTCGGGAATCTGAAGGTACATTGGCTCGAAAATTTCGCCATCCATGGATATAACAGGCATTATCATATATGAATGCGTCGTCGCTGAAACTGAACCTTGTGCTGCGTAAACGCGTTTAATTCCTTGGTGACGCAGAGTTCTTCCTGAATGCATCTCTTTTTTCGAATCTACTCTGATCCGTATTCAAAACCAAGGTCTTTGAGCTCGTCTCTAGTACTTAATATGAATGCCATAGCTTCATTTTCAACTTTTTCTTCATTTTCACTGAATCCTTTGCCAACTTTGTGAGTAATTTTCCTGGACACAATTCGGTTTCGTAATTTGAAGCGCTTCACCCACGATATCGAAGCTTTGAAGTTTAAATCGCCATTGGGATCAACCATACTTTTGTATTGTAAACCCCACTGCCGTATTGTTCTATCTCTAATTATAGCATTCTTTTCGACCATTTCAGTAAACTTTTCCAGGACCAGTTCGTTGATCATTTTCATTGAAGGTTTATTTATCTTTTTCCCATATTCGTATAACATTTTCAATGTTATTCCTTGACCATGTAGATGACGCACCGCTTCAATACCGCGTTTTTTCCCTGTTTTTGTGTTGATCCAACATTCGTAAGCTTGTTTCATGTTCTCGTCACTATATTTTCTCACTCCTGTTGGCTTCTTCTTTGGACTTTCAGCATATTCGGAACCGCTTGTAGTTGGATTTCCCTCGCTCTCTCTTCGTTTTCTAGCTAGTCTTGTTTTCATAGGTGGATTTGAAGCGATTTCATCTCCAAAATCATGGTCATCCTCATCCATATCCTGATCGAACTCCCCCATAAAACCCAGCGTACCAAAGGATACAACGACTCTCATATTATCTTGGAGTTCCTCTTTAAGGTGCTCAAACATTTCCATATCCGCTGGAGTTGGCTGGTCCATACTTGTTCCATATTCTTCCATCAGGAGTCGAATAACGATTTTTGGATTCATCTTCTAGCCGATAAGAAACATAAAAGCTAAAGTGTTTGTGTTGTATTAGCCGAAACAATTAACATTTCAATTTTGCTTATTCCAAAAATGTCCCTTTGAATGCGGCTTGGAGGAATCGTCAGGTATCCTTCCGGTTTGGTTACCGTCTCGGAGTACCCTCAACCTCTGACCTACATAGGACATTTATCGAATAAAACAAAATGACTTGTCACGAACGGATCTCCTCCTCTCCTAACTAGATGAGTCTGGGAGACGGTAGATCCAGGCGAAGACAAGGACAGGACAGGACAAAATAAAACAAATGCACAAAAAAATAACCTTTTTAAAGTAACTTGATCTCAACAATTTGAGTGCTTTTTCACCATTTTCCGGTCCGATCATTTTAATCCTTTTTATATTGAATTTGAAAGGATTAGTAACTACTTGTTCCGGCTTCAAAACCGGTTTTTAGCAAGTTCCCATAGACTTGCATGTTAATTTTTGCTGACCTTCTTTGACCTGTAACTTTTGATTCCGTCCAAGATGGGACCAAATTAAAGCATCTAAATTCATCTTTTTTTATGCTCTTTCGAATCCACCACCTCTGGTCGCCCAACTTTTTTACCCACTTGCGACCCTTCCCTTGTTAGTAACTATGGTGCTTACTAACGACGGGGCTTATTATTTACGGTGCTTACTAACTACGGTGCTTATTATTTACAGTGCTTACTAACTATGGTGCTTATTAATTACGGTGCTTACTGGTTACGGAGCGGATTTACGGACTAATACGGATATTTACATGCGGCAGAGCGATGGACTAACGGAGCCCCGGTTCGAGAAGCGGTGTCTTAGGGCTGCGAGGAGGATGCCGGAGCAGATGGAAGCCGAGCCGGGTGCGCCCGTGTCTCTGTGCGGAGGGGGGGGGGAGGGGTCGGTAGTCTAGGTGAAAACCGAGCTGGATGTTCCCAGGGCGGCGGTGGCACTCTAGGTGCGCCCGGATGAGGCACGGGTGCGTCCGTATCTCGGTTCGGAAGATCTGGTACTCCCGATCTTGTGGACAGTCGTGATCGTAGGCCAGGTCAAGTCAGGAAGAGGATTGGGACAGGACCGGTCTTCGCTCGGCGCACTTTTATACCCATTCCGGAGTGGGTAGTCGGGTGGAAACACACGTGCTCGGACCGTGTCGCGTGAGCCGTACCGTCGGCGTTGAACGCGTGATCGCGGCGTGGCATGCTACGTGCATGTCGGATACGTGCAAGTCGGGGAAGGATTAGTGGCGAGGCAGACGAATCGCCACAATTACATATTTATTATATGACTAATTTGCCGTAAAAAATGTTAGTCAAAGATTGTGAGTTTGTACTTATTGTAGAGTACCTTTCATCATTAATGTACAACGAGTAATAAAATTATATACATATGTAATTTTGGTTACAGGCTCCACCAAATAACGGCTCGACGCATCAATTATAAAGGATATCACAGCATCATTCTCTTGGCGATTAGCGATGCGAAATATCGATTTTCTGTGGTCAGTGCGGAAGGCAGACAGAGTGATGGAGGAATTTTTAGAAATAGTGATATGGGAAAACGTTTCGAAGAAGGTCAATTCAAGTTGCCAAATGCTAAGCCAGTCGAAGTTAATGGACTG
This sequence comes from Crematogaster levior, assembly GCA_901521435.1. Taxonomy (NCBI): domain Eukaryota; kingdom Metazoa; phylum Arthropoda; class Insecta; order Hymenoptera; family Formicidae; genus Crematogaster; species Crematogaster levior. The sequence continues at coordinate 236,217 of CABEGB010000718.1, forward strand.
CCTTATATCTTGTTAGCGGACGAGGCTTTTCCACTAACAACATATTAGGTGTACAACTTTGCTTCCGCCGTTTTCCTATAGATGGCTTTAGCGGTAAGTGGTGGTCGAAATAAATAGATCATAGACGTCATACAATAAACTTGGGCATTTGTCAACATAACCCCATAGAAACATTAGTCGATTTGTGTTTGCATCATAGTTATTCTCGATTGAAAATGTCAGTTTACGAGGCAAATTCTCGTCATTTGCGAGAGGTTTTAATTTTCTGCTTCAATATGAAGAAATCTGCGGCTAAGGCTCATCGAATGCTCTCAAATACTTATGGTGAGGCCGCTATTAGTGAAAGAAAGTGTCATGAGTGGTTTCAACGCTTCAAGAACGGTGATTTTGACGTCGGAGACCAGCATAGCGGTGGAAGAGAGAAGGTTTTCGAAGATGCAGAATTGGAAGCATTACTTCATCGAGACTCGTGTCAAAATCAAGAAGAATTGGCACGATCATTGAGAGTGACTCAACAAGCCATTTCAAAACACCTCAAAGCCATGGAAATGATTCAAAAGCAAGGAAATTGGGTGCCGTACGAGAGATGTTGAACGGCGTTTGTTTGCTTGCGAACAGCTGCTTGAAAGGCAAAGACGGAAGGGATTTCTGCATCGCATTGTGACTGGGGACAAAAAATGGGTTCATTACGATAACCCCAAGCGCAGAAAATCATGGGGAGTTCCCGGTCATGCTTCCACGTCGACGGCCAAACCGAATATTCACGGCTCCAAGGTCATGCTCTGTATTTGATGGGACCAGCTCGGCGTAGTGTATGAGCTGTTAAAACCGACTGAAACAATCACAGGCGATCGGTATCGAACGCAATTGATGCGTTTGAGCCGAGCATTGAAAGACAAACGGCCGCAATACAACGAGAGACACGATAAAGTTTTGCAGCATGACAATGCTCGACAAGTAGTCAAGACATACTTGGAAACGTTGAAATGGGAAGTCCTACCTCACCCGCCGTATTCTCCAGACATTGCTCTTTCTGACTATCACTTGTTTCGATCAATAGCACACGGCCTGGCTGACCAGCACTTCCGGTCTTATGAAGAAGTAAAAAATTGGATCGATTCGTGGATCGCCTCAAAAGATGACCAGTTTTTTTGACGCGGGATTCGTACGCTGCCCGAAAGATGAGAGAAAGTAGTGGCTAGCGATGGACAATACTTAGAATCATAAATGTATAACCAGTTTTTTACAATAAAGCCTCGAATTTCGGAAAAAAAATGGCGGAAGCAAAGTTGTACACCTAATATAAATGCTTCTTTTACGAAAAATTGTTCGCTCAGCAATCGCATTTGACTGCTGATTGCTAATAAAGTGCAATCTGCCCAGGTGAGGTGTTTTCAAAATCAGTATTAAACATAAGAAACATAGAATTCTAAAATACACAATTATTATAATTAAAGTATCGATTAAAACAGTTGTGATGTGTATATGATTAAAATTAATTTTAATACGATTATGACAAAATAACGACATGGTTCGAGCAAAATTAGAATTAAATTAGAATTAAATTAGAATTAAAATTACTTTGATTTAATTTTAATTATAATTATAAATATATTAATTATTAATTATAAATATTCTAGTACAGCTAATTTATTATAATTGCGTTTACTATTCTTAATTATCAGCTATGAGTGTCCGGGTTGCGGTAGGAAGCATGCATAATCGCCGTGACAATATGAAAACACGTGACATGATGCAAATCATGCCAATAACCGTTTAATGCCTCAATCGATAAAAAATTGGGAATATTTTCTTAGCTTCGCAAAAGAAATTGTACTATTTTCTAAATTCTATAGATTAATGGTGAATTGAGGAAGAGTAAGAAAAAAATTCTCCCTTATTTTTAATTATCTCATTACAGTATGTGTCATTTGTATGTTTAGATATTCACGATAGATATGAAAGATATGATTAAAAAAGTAACGTTGTATAATATTAAATTATTGAATTAAATTAATAATAATCAACAAATATATTTCGTTTTTATTTTTGTTTTATATAAACATCTCAAAAAAAATACTAGAATAAAATTTATTGTTGTGTTAATATGCAAAATTACGTCAAAATATGTCTACATTTACAAAAAAATTTCTTAAGAAAAGATTGAAACAAAACGTGATACTTTATAATCACTTTATAATGACTTAAAGCATATAGATGTTCTAAGAATGACTCTTGGATTGGAATAAGATTGACAATCGGTTCAGTGTTCACTTTGACTAAAAAGTGCAAAAATATAAGTCCCATATACATCTAGTCATTTTCGTTGAACATTTTCTACCAAATGTCTCATTATATTAACGTTTTTATATTAACGTTATTATATTAACGTTTTTATTTTCGTTAGATATTTTTTGCACATTATTGCAAGTCTTGCATTCACTTACAGTAATAAACGACAATAATTTGATTTATTTATTTAAAACTTTATTTTATAATTTTTTTACATTTATTTCAAACTTAAGATTATAAAAGATAGACGCGAGAGAGAGAGAGAGAGAGAGAGAGAGAAAGCAGGAGAGAGAGAGACATTGTTGATTGTACCTAGTTGGAGAGAGAGAGAGAGAGAGAGAGAGAGAAAGCATTACATTGTTGATTGTACCTAGTTGCTGCTCGTTGTGTGATAAATGTACTGAAATTATGAGAACTAAGAAATTTAATCACACGTGTTACATTAGATATAAAACTTTTGCGTACTTATGTGAATAAAAATTCCATTTTATATTTATATTATTGCGTTATAAATTTTTTATAAAATATACATACATTATTTTAAGGTTTATAAAATATAACATTTATACAATATTCATTATAAAATAAAAAGCACAAATTCAATAACTTAAATATTTAGTTAAGTGAAAAAATAAGAATTAAAAATAAGATAAAGAATTTTCCAATTCAAAAAGATCCGTCAATATTTTTATTTCAAATTTTGTCCTCTCTCGTAGTGGTAGTGCCCGTAACCTATTTCCTATTTGGAGGAAAAAACCATCAACAGCGTCAGGTGTATTCTTCGATTCTCCAATACTTGATAAGATTGCTCTTTTTATTTCAATGTCTGAACTATCGTCGTATTCTTTTACTTCTGAAATATAAAAACAATGCTTCTTTTAAAAATTAAAGATTGGAGTTGCACTCAAAGAATATTGGAAAAAAATAAAAACTGACTTCTTTTCTTTGATGATTGCGTCTTGACTGAGGGAGAATCATTAGTTGTCGCATCAGATATATTGGCCCAGTTATCTGTCAAAGCAGAATCTGATGATCTTTGAGGTAGCGTAACCCTTTGAACAGTACTAGGTGTCGGTTGCATTGGACATTCATCGATGTCTGCCGGTAAACTAGTGACTGTGATATACATATAGCAAATCAATTTATAATTGTAATAAATTTTCTCTTTTTTTTTGGTCTGATACCTAAGCTAATAAACAAAAAAGAATTGAATCGAATTGATAATTTTATAAGTTTATTCAATTCCTTCCAATTTATTTTAATTTGTTAATTTAATTTCAATTAGTTTCTATTCTTTTTCATTTATTGGAAAAGAGAAAGAATTCTTCGCTAAGACAGAGAGTGACATTCAACACATGATATATTTGATGTATGAAAAAAGCTGTTCACAAAAATACTTACGACGACTTCCTATTATGTCATCTAGGAATTTCATCTGGTTGTAGAAGGCAAAAGTCATCTTGTCCTTTTTTACACCTTCACAAGATCCACTCGGCACGTATGCGGTTTCTTTTTTTTTTGCCTTGACATAACTGTTGCGAAGTTGCTTCCATCGTTTTTGGATAAATTCTACATTTCCAGTTCCTTGATTATTTAAAAAAACGAAAGGAATTAGTTTTCAAAAAGGAAGCAATATTTGTAAAAGGAAAAACTCTGTAACATTTTTTCAATTTGATACACGGTCACAGTATGATTTTAGGCCATACACTGAGCTACTTAACGAAATTTCTAAAAATTTTTCAATTATTGATTAATTAAAACTTCAATTATTATAAGAACTTTGTAGCAGAATAAAATTGTCTTAAAATCTCCATAAATTTGAAAAATCTTAATAAATTTGAAAGATATCCATAAATGAAATAAAAATTATAACTTGTAAAAATGTACCTTCCATTAAATTCGCGACTTCATTCCATAATGCCTTTTTTTCAAGCCTGTCCTTTCCTTTATTGGTATACGATGGTCGTATAATGCAGGTCTAGCGTACACAGCATTAATAAGTACTTCATAATAATCGCCAATATTGCTTGCTTGGATGTCTGTCGATTCATTCAACTGTAAATATGAAATATGTATGAATATATTGTAAGGAAATGATAGCGTCGCGTGCGGGCGCGTTGCGAGCGCGCGAGGTGGAGGGGCGCGTTAGCGATAGCAAGAGCGACAGAAGACGAGAGAAGCGGGAGGAGGGAGGCAGAGAAGACGCAGCGGCAGATGAGGAAGAATGCAGACGAAAAAGGTTGAGGTTGCATCAGAAGTCGACAGGGAACAATAAACGCGGACTTATCTTGGACTAGATCGTGTTACTTCCTTATTCCTACAATATCTTAATATATATATTTCTTCTGTCCGTGTGTTAGTCACTGAACTCCTCCTAAACGCCTGGACCGATTTTTATGAAATTTTTTATGTAAGATTAAGTTGATTCGAGAATGGTTTAGATTTACAATTCGATCCGATAGAATAAGTTTTTTAAATTAATTAATTAATTCATAAATTGTAGTTGATTTTTGGTAAGCTTAAAGTTCACAATTGTATCCTGTAGGTGGCGCTCCGATCGTGTTTTAAAAACTTTTAAAATTGAGCGCTTATCAAGAATATATTATATGAATAATATTATATTATATTATTTTATATAAAATAACGTTTTATAGTGTCATTAAAAATATTCATTGTGCAAACCATAACGTTGCTCAACATTGGCAATGGAAAAATTGAATTGCATGAAAATACACAATGCATCCGACTTCCAGACAATTTTTGCAACATTGTGGGTACTAAAGATACTTTGATTGAAAGTATATTTCCAGATTTACAAGCTAATTACACTAATCATGTGTGGCTACGTGAGCGAGCTATTTTGGCTGCAAAAAATATAGATGTCGACGCAATAAATTTCAAGATACAACAGTCATTACTTGGCAATGAAATATCATTCAAATCGATCGACACTGTTGTCGATCCTACAGATGTTGTGAACTATCCTGTTGAATTCTTAAATTTACTGGATATACCTGGAATGCCACCATATAACTTGCGATTAAAAATTGGTTCACCAATCATTTTGCTTCGAAATTTGAATGCACCAAAGCTATGCAATGGCACGCGATTAGTTGTGAAAAAAATCAGGTGCAATATTATTGAAGCTAACATTTTAAACGGCAAGTTTCAAGGTGAAGATGTTCTTCTACCACAAATCCCAATGATTCCTTCTGACTCGGTTATTCCATTCAGACGTTTGCAATTTCAAATTCGCTTAGCATTCGCAATGACGATTAATAAGTCACAAGGACAAACAATGTCAATTTGTGGATTGGATCTAGAAAATTCATGCTTTTCGCATGGCCAATTATATGTGGCGTGTTCAAGGGTTGGCAAACCATCAAGTTTGTTCGTTTTACTCCTCAAGGATTAACTAAGAATATTGTTCATCAAACAGCATTAAGATAAAAAAAAATAAAATTTACTTAAGTTATTATTAAGATTTCAAATATATGTAAAGATTTATTTTTTATAGAGTGAAAAAAATATACCGGTTATAAAAATAATTAAAAGTTTTTTTTTCTTGGTAAGTACTATTTGAGTCAGTTTAAAGTTTTTATCCAACACATATTAGTTTATAGTATACAAATACTCTCACACATTACACAATTGCTAAGTCAAGTTGTGATAACTGTACGCGTAGTGAAGTCAGGTATCATAGAAATAATTATTTTCTTACATAATTTTTCAAAAAAACAGCCCTAACCATTTATGATTGATAAAAAAAATTTATAACTTTTGGAGTTACGTTTCCACAGGACAACGTCTGTCGGGTCCGCTAGTATATATATATGCAGGGTGACCCATTTTAATCCCTCAGTCGAAATATCTTCCAGGGAGTTGGTCCTATCAAAAAATGTTTCAGACAAAAGTTATTTGGTTTCGCCCATAAGATGATACCATTGGTTTGGCCTTGAAGAATTATTTGAAAGTTACATGAAAGTCACCTCAATTTTTTTAAATGGCATTCCCTATTTTTTATTACATATTCTTGTAGCTGACTTCAAGAGCTTTCCAAAACACTATAATAAAGTATTTTTTTATTAAGTATTTTCCGAGTTATAAAGCTTGAAATAATTTCATAATTTTACATAAACTGTAAAATATCTCGTAAAATATTTATTTTTCGATGACCTTATCTCAATACTTTTATGCACAGAATAATGAGAGGAATCAATTGGTGTAAAGAAAACACATAGTTGTTTTTAAGAAAAAATATGTAATTGTTAGTTACAAATTGCATATTTTTTCTTAAAAACAACTATGTGTTTTCTTGACACCAATTGGTTCCTCTCATTATTCTGTGCATAAAAGTATTGAGGTAAGGTCATCGAAAAGTAAATATTTTACGAGATATTTTACAGTTTATGTAAAATTATGAAATTATTTCAAGCTTTATAACTCGGAAAATACTTAATAAAAAAATACTTTATTATAGTGTTTTGGAAAGCTCTTGAAGTCAGCTACAAGAATATGTAATAAAAAATAGGGAATGCCATTTAAAAAAATTGAGGTGACTTTCATGTAACTTTCAAATAATTCTTCAAGGCCAAACCAATGGTATCATCTTATGGGCCCCTCTAAACCAAATAACTTTTGTCTGAAACATTTTTTGATAGGACCAACTCCCTGGAAGATATTTCGACTGAGGGACTAAAATGGGTCACCCTGTATATATATATATATATTAGGGTGGGCCAAAAAAAACTTTTAATTTTTTTTTCCTTAGATACTATGAAAATATCGTCCAAGATGACGAAAAAAAAAATCTGGTAAAGTTTGAGCTCTTAATATTAATATTAAGAGGTGGCGATTTGTGATTTTTGAATTCCTATTTAAATAACACAGAAATATTTTTTTATTTTCTTTGGATTTTTATTGTGTTTGAACGGATAATTATCTAGTAAAAACCAAAACTTATTCTTGTAGGGAATTCGACGATCTACAAAAAAGGTCTGATATGATTTTTTGCTAAGTCAACTCTTTCAAAAGTTATTTGAGGTTAAAGTCTAAACCTAAATTGAAAAAGATCATTTTTACAATTTTTTATATTCTATTACAAAATAATGTCTTATAAGTATAAAATATTTCATTTGTTATGACCTTTGTTGTTGTTATTCAATAAATTTATTGAAAAAAATTTTTTTTCATCCAGCATGATTCAAATAAAAATACACTTTGTAATAAGTGACACACTTAATAATACACTTTGTGATAAGTTTCATTGAAAATGAAATATTTTATACTTATAAGACATTATTTTGTAATAGAATATAAAAAATTGTAAAAATGATCTTTTTCAATTTAGGTTTAGACTTTAACCTCAAATAACTTTTGAAAGAGTTGACTTAGCAAAAAATCATATCAGACCTTTTTTGTAGATCGTCGAATTCCCTACAAGAATAAGTTTTGGTTTTTACTAGATAATTATCCGTTCAAACACAATAAAAATCCAAAGAAAATAAAAAAATATTTCTGTGTTATTTAAATAGGAATTCAAAAATCACAAATCGCCACCTCTTAATATTAATATTAAGAGCTCAAACTTTACCAGATTTTTTTTTTCGTCATCTTGGACGATATTTTCATAGTATCTAAGGAAAAAAAAATTAAAAGTTTTTTTTGGCCCACCCTAATATATATATATATATATATATATATATATATATATATACATAAATAATTATGTGTACTACAACTGACTTGTGTTAAGTTGCCAATAAAATAAACAGTTAAACTTTAAACCAGTGTGATATGTATTTATTAGAGAATTGACTATCACAAATAATTATTGTTCTTAAGATACTTACTAATAAATGCAACATTATTCTCGTCAATGTTTAGAAGTTGTATCTCATTTATTATAGTTTTGAAAACACGAATGTTGTGGCAAGGTAAGAAACAGTGGGCCATCGATCAGCCAACCACAAAATCCACATTTTATTGGCTGTAAGAAGAAAAAAAGGATAATAAACACAATAATTTGTAATTCATAATGAAATATATCCGTATTTATATTAAGCCTGTTGCGGGTATTACGTTTTGCTGTTGTGTAATATTAATAATAAACAGAGAATATCTAATATTACTAGAAATAGATATATTCTCATAGACAACACCATGGATATACAGTCTTTTTGACGGAATATAGTAGACAAAAAGAACTCTCATCTAATCACGCAGACAGGACATAGATTTACAATAAGAACTACTACACTAATAAAAAAAAGGCCTTTCTTAAGCAATTCGTTTACACGCGGTGGAACTCGCTCTCCGCGAAACTCAAACTCTTATCAAAGCTGAAATAATCAGTGTAAACTAAACAAAAATATGATTCATCAAATTCTAAACTAACCTCAAAATATTATTATGAAGCACAATGTAAATACAAACAAATACAAACATTACAAAAATAATATTTCAAAATGCTATAGATACTCACAGGATTTGTATTTTCTTTGTTCATGATAATCAATTTTATAAAAGAAAACACGAAAACTATTTTCAAAACAAATTCGGTGTCTTCTTTTCGATTATGACATTAGGCACTATGGCACTCGATTACTTTACATGCGGCGTATTCCGCGTATTTACGCTACAATAATGGATTCAGCGGATCGTCGGCATATAAAAAACGGCGGATCGTCTGTCATTGGTCAGTTTTGATACGCGCGTATCGCGATACGCGCCATGGGACGTCACCCTGACGCGTATTACCGCGCTTTAATATCTCGCACTTGATGGCGACGTGGCTTCGAACGGCAAAGGGTCGTTAGGTTTTGTGCACACACATACGTTATCGGTGTAGAATTTGTTGTTCAGTCCGATGATTTTAAATCTGCGGTAGCATCTGGATGTTTTTCGAGTGTTGAAAATCATATATTGGTGCCTGGATTTACTGATTTGCGGCGGTCGATCAATATACCGCAGAGTATTTGCAAGTCGTCGTCATTGGGACACGACTCTGATCTCACATCATAAGGATCTGCTTGTCGTCGTCATTCGGACACTAATCTGTAAGTAGATCTATACAGTCTACCAAATTTATGATCATACGTAATTAAGAGAATACAGTGTTAATTTCTATTTTTTAGACCTATCAATTCACAGTTTACAAATTTATATTTTATGTTAACACTTTAGCAGCAATTCTGTAGAGCACATAGTTTTCTTCTTTTTATATACGACCTAACCTCATATCTTAAATAAAGTTGTTAATTGATGCAATTTGTAATGCAAATATAGTAACATAACATAATAATAATAATAAAAATAGTATTTAGTATTTAGAATAATAAAAATGGTACTTGAATCTTGTTTTTCTAGATATTCATAATATAATCGTCTATAATAAAATTCTGTTTGTTTTCTTATGTTATAATAACTTCTGCTGTTATATAAAAACAATTATATTAAATGATATTAAAATTAAAGTCAATTGTATTATCTTAAAATCTGCTCTTTAATATCTTCACGTTAACTATAAACTGTAATCTCTACTCATATCCGTTTAATCTCTATATTTAGTCGTTAATTTAATTTGAAACTGCGAATGTTAGGCTTACTCTAAATCACACACATACATACAGTCCACCAAGTTGTCTCAATATACAGGGAGTCCCAGCACATTTGTGCCAACGCTCGTGAGGAGATAAGGCACAGTAAACTGAACAGAAAAGTCCTGTACCATTTTGCTAAATTCGCAATAATAATCGAAATATTTGATTTGCGCTTGCGGGAAAGTGTACATAGGAGAAACCGGGATGAAGATCAGTACACGGATCAAGGGACACCAACGGTGTGCCAAATACAGCCACTTTTCTCAATCAGCTTTAGTTGAACACTGGATGGAGACTGGACATTCCGTGCAGTACGATAAGTCTACCATACTGGCCCCTTCACAAAGCTATTTCGCCGAAAAACATCGTGAAAGTCTGGAAATTTTGAAATATCCTGACAACCTCAACCATGACAAAGGTCTTCAAGTAAATCGTATTTGGCACCGTCCTCCCGGGTTTTTTAATTAACCGGCTGAGAACGTTTTTTCCAATCATCGATTTTTTCCAATCACAATTAAAACATTCTGATTGGCTGACCAAATCAACCCCCCCCCTCTCCCCACCAGTAACAACGGTGGTATATAAGGACTACCGCAACCGAAGAGAGTTCAGAATCGGAGCTCCTGATGATGCAAGCTGCAATGTTTGCGAAACGTCGGCAAAGTGCCCAACACGCACGTGGCATCCATCCGGAAATCCTCTCGATTAACGATATCAATGGCCACGAAAGCCTTAAAAGAGAGAAGACTAGAATAAAACACAAACAGCTTATCCAGACGAGTTAATTTTTTTTTATTAGGTTGGTAGCACTCTAAGAGACATCTGTGTCAAACTTCATGTCAATATCTTCAGTAGCTGTTTAGATACGCTTGTTTACTTTCATGTAAAACAGTGCTTTCAGCGATTTTCAAAATGAGTGAAAAATGATTGTTTGTGACTATTTGGTCAAAAATTCGAATATCGTTCCATAACCACCGTATTCGCCTGATTTAACTCCATGTCCACTTCTTCCTATTTTCTCGGCTTAAAAAACCTCTCCGGGGACACCGTTTCTCTATTGAAGAGATTCAACGAGAATCGCTGCGCGCCTTGAAGGCCATTCCGGAAATCGAATTTAACCGTTGTTTCGAAGATTGGAAAAAACGTTGGCATAAGTGTATCGTCTCCAATGGGGACTACTTTGAAGGGGATGAAATAAATTTGGAAAATTAAATAAACCGTTTGTGTTTTATTTGAAAAGTCTTATTTTTTTTATCACAGTAGTATAGGTATATGTATATATTAGGTATACAACTTTGCTTCCACCGTTTTTTTTCCGAAATTCGAGGCTTTATTGTAAAAAACTGGTTATACATTTATGATTCAAAGTATTGTCCATTGCTGGCCATTACTGTCTCCTATCTTTCGGGCAGCGTACGAATCCCGCGTCGAAAAAACTGGTCATCTTTTGACGCGATCCACGAATCGATCCAATTTTTTACTTCTTCATAAGACCGGAAGTGCTGGTCAGCCAGGCCGTGTGCCATTGATCGAAACAAGTGATAGTCAGAGGGAGCAACGTCTGGAGAATACGGCGGGTGGAGTAGGACTTCCCATTTCAACGTTTCCAAGTATGTCTTGACCACTTTCGCAACATGGGGTCGAGCATTGTCATGCTGTAAAATCACTTTATCGTGTCTCTCGTTGTATTGCGGTCGTTTGTCTTTCAATGCTCGGCTCAAACGCATCAATTGCGTTCGATACCGATCGCCTGTGATTCCCGAGTGGAAATTTGTCTAGCAAAAGTTACTTTGCAGCTAGATCATGCAGGCTAGATATGATATCTAGCCATTGACTAGCTCAGTATGAACTATAATTTACGTTACTTCTTGGCTATCCAGTACTTTTCTAGCTCCTGTACTGTAAATGTTGGAATAGATAGCGCTTGGGAACCTTTAAAAAATTAGCTAGCTATTGTCTAGCCATTATTATTCAAAAATTTGTTAGCATTTGAAAAATGAGTTTATGTCATTCTCGAACTATTTCTTTAATGGCTGTCTAGTAATTATCTAGCCAGTATTATATACCCGAGTGGAAATTTAAACTCGTCACTACCCAGCCATTAACTAGCCAATTTGTGTTTTGCCTAGCCCTTGGCGAGTAATGTAACGCTTAAAAGTCCTAGCTACTGGACAAACATATATATATATATATATATATATATATATATATATATATATATTAGGGCTGATGATTTGCTTCGAAGGCTTCGACATTCGAACTTCGAAGCTTCTAAGAATCAAAATGATACTATTTAATAGAGATGGCGAGCTAGGGTTAGTAATTAAATAATATTGTGGCGATTCGCCACTAGCCCCTTCTCCGACCGAACCACATGCCGCGATCACGCGCCCGACGCCGCTAGCGTGCCTTACGCGGCATGACCCGCGCGCGTGATTCCCCACCCGGCTACCCACGCCGGGTGGGTATATAAGCGCACCGATTCTGAGCCGAGACACCAGTCCTGTCCCGATCCTCTTCCTGACTAGACCTGGCTCTCTACCTACGAATCCTCCAGATCGGGAGCACCCGATCTATCCGCACGGAGACACGGGCGCACCCGTGCCTCAATCCGGGCGCACCCGGAGTGCAACTGCCGTCCTGGGCGCACCCAGGCCGGTTTCCGTCCTGTACATATACCTGCTCCGCACGGAGACACGGGAGCACCCGTGCCTCAATCCGGGCGCACCCGGAGTGCAACCGTCGTGTCGGGCGCACCCGACACGACTTCCACCGACTCCTGGCTTCCTCCTGGCAGCCCCAGGACAACGCCTTACGAACCGGGGCTCCGGTAGCCCACCCTGTACATAGCCGCGTTAATGTTAAGTACCGCTAGATATTAAGATCCGCACTGCTAGTTGATAAGATCCGCACCGCTAGTTGATAAGATCCGCACCGCTAGTTAATAAGACCCGCACCGTTAGACAGTAAGATCCGCACCGTTAGAATAGTAAGATCCGCACCGCTAGACAATAAGATCCGCAAGATCCGCACCGAGCCGCGACCATACACAACCACACACACACACACACACACACTCACCCCGCACACACGCACGCACGCACACACACACACTCACCCTCACCCCGCTGTACAGGCCATAGTGCCTCCCACCACACACCGGCGACACTCTCACTCACACTCACATGGTATCGCAACCACTCTGTACAACATCATTCACATCTCAACCACTCTGTACATACATCATTCATAATAAATATCAGTGCTAAACAAACCAGAGTCTCACGCCTTCTTCGACCCTGACCACGGCGAGCTAAATCCGGCCCGCGAGGCAAGGCGTACCGTTACAATATAAAGAAAGTTAATAATTAATTTAATTTTTTAAGAATTGCACAATCGTATATAAGTTAAGACACTTTATTGTCCCTTCTAACATTATAAATTGCATTTCTTTCTACATTGTAATTTTATATAGTTATATATAGAGAATAATATTAAAAATTTATGTTATCGGGTTCTTACACTGACAGGTAATATAACATATATTTTTCGGTCACCTAATGGTTTTACGCAATGATTTTATTAATTTTTATTATATTCTATTTACAACAACACGTTCTATGACACTATATCAATGTTACATTTTATAATATTACCACACAACACTACGTTTTTTGTATCCGTTTCTGCAGAACAATATCCCACAGACACCTCTGCCTTTTTATACTGACGATTACAACGTCTTAACGAACTAGAAGACAGCATGTATCCAAACAGGATTGTGACCAACATATTCTCGCCGTCAAACGAGCAATAAGTACCACACGTTTTTGTTTTATTTTAGTTTTAGTTTTTTAAACATTGTAATTAGAAGTTTCGCCACTTACAACGTACTTTTTTAAATCGCAACCCAATGTCGCTCTCGTTTTTTTCGCTTTTTATGTATTTAACCGAACTAGGATGTGTATTGCGTTTTGTCATGTTTTTATATTTATTATTTATATTTTTTTATATCTATTTATTTTTATATTTTTAACAATGACTCTATGTTTTTTCTTTTAATTGTTCTTGTAATGTGCTGATGAAGACTCAGTGTAGTCGTAACGTACATATACTTTTCGGTTTTGAATAAATTCTTGATTTTATATTTTTGACACCCTTGGTTTGGTTCGATGCTTTGACCTATTTGGCCTATATATTGTTTTTAATTGTTATTTAAAAATTTATGTATTAGAAGTTATATATTGAAAATTGGTATTAAATTTTCGAGCGTATTCCATTTATTCTAATATTATTATTTATTATATCATTATTCATTTATTTATTCAAATTGTTTTTATTATTTTTTTTTATTATTTATTTATTGTTTTGTTATTATTTTTTATTATTTATTTATTCACTATTTTGTTATTATTTTTAATTTATATATATATATATATATATATATATACAGGGTGTAAAAAAATTAGACCGACAAACTTTGAGGGGAAATAGAGGACATAAAAACAAACATATTTTGTTAATAATATTTTTCTCTACGACGCTTCGTTTTAATATTACAGGGTACAAAATAGGAATTTTATGATTTTAACAAAAAACAAACACATAAGTGGAAAAATTCAATTTATTTCAATTACACATATTTAATCTTCAAAAAACAATTAACAAAAGAACGGAACAAAAATGCGCAAATAATTAGCTCAATTTATAATAAATGTTCAAAAATTCCTCCATTTGTTTCAACACAAAAATGACAACGTCGAAACATTGATTCTCTCACACGTTCGAAGACTGCAGGAATATTTTGAACGTGATATGCTGCAGCAGTAATTCGGGCTACTAATTCTTCTTCTGTTTCAATCGGTGTCTCATAAATGAGAGTTTTCATGTGCCCCCATAAAAAAAAGTCAAGCGAAGATAAATCTGGTGACCGGGGAGGCCATGCGATAGGACCTCCTCGGCCTATCCAGCGCTCATTAAATCTTTGGTCCAAGTAATTGCGCATGGAAGACGTGCCACTTGTCACAAGAAGGCAAATGTGGTTCCAACACGATGGAGCACCTGCCCATTTTAGTGCTATTGTGCGCAATTACTTGGACCAAAGATTTAATGAGCGCTGGATAGGCCGAGGAGGTCCTATCGCATGGCCTCCCCGGTCACCAGATTTATCTTCGCTTGACTTTTTTTTATGGGGGCACATGAAAACTCTCATTTATGAGACACCGATTGAAACAGAAGAAGAATTAGTAGCCCGAATTACTGCTGCAGCATATCACGTTCAAAATATTCCTGCAGTCTTCGAACGTGTGAGAGAATCAATGTTTCGACGTTGTCATTTTTGTGTTGAAACAAATGGAGGAATTTTTGAACATTTATTATAAATTGAGCTAATTATTTGCGCATTTTTGTTCCGTTCTTTTGTTAATTGTTTTTTGAAGATTAAATATGTGTAATTGAAATAAATTGAATTTTTCCACTTATGTGTTTGTTTTTTGTTAAAATCATAAAATTCCTATTTTGCACCCTGTAATATTAAAACGAAGCGTCGTAGAGAAAAATATTATTAACAAAATATGTTTGTTTTTATGTCCTCTATTTCCCCTCAAAGTTTGTCGGTCTAATTTTTTTACACCCTATATATATATATATATATATATATACAGGGTGGGCCATTTTAATCGATCCAGTCGAATATTTCGAAAACCAAGCCCGGGAGAGAAAAATTTTTCAGACAAAAGTTGTTTGGTTTCGAGGGGACCATAAGATGGTACCATTGGTTTGACCTTGAAGAATTATTTGAAAGTCACATGAAAGTCACCTCAATTTTTTTAAATGGCATTCCCTATTTTTTATTACATATTCTTGTAGCTGACCTCGAGAGCTTTCCAAAACACTATAATAAAGTATTTTTTCATTAAGTATTTTCCGAGTTATAAAGCTTGAAATAATTTCTTAATTTTACATAAACTGTAAAATATCTCGTAAAATATTTACTTTTCGATGACCTTACCTCAATACTTTTATGCACAGAATAATGAGAGGAACCAATTGGTGTAAAGAAAACACATAGTTGTTTTTAAGAAAAAATATGCAATTTGTAACTAACAATTACATATTTTTTCTTAAAAACAACTATGTGTTTTCTTTACACCAATTGATTCCTCTCATTATTCTGTGCATAAAAGTATTGAGGTAAGGTCATCGAAAAGTAAATATTTTACGAGATATTTTACAGTTTATGTAAAATTAAGAAATTATTTCAAGCTTTATAACTCGGAAAATACTTCATGAAAAAATACTTTATTATAGTGTTTTGGAAAGCTCTCGAGGTCAGCTACAAGAATATGTAATAAAAAATAGGGGATGCCATTTAAAAAAATTGAGGTGACTTTCATGTAACTTTCAAATAATTCTTCAAGGTCAAACCAATGGTATCATCTTATGGGCCCCTCGAAACCAAATAACTTTTGTCTGAAAAATTTTTCTCTCCCGGGCTTGGTTTTCGAAATATTCGACTGGATCGATTAAAATGGCCCACCCTGTATATATTGTGCAAATGATTAACTAATCAGTGCTCACTTAACATGTAATCCTTTCAGTTAATTTGTAAAATAAAAATAAATAATTTATATATATTATATAGTATATTAAATGTTTTTTACTATTCTATAAAAGCTTATTTTTTAAACTTGATTTTAACTCGAAGTCTTCGAAGTCTTCGAAGACTTTGAACCTTTGAAGTTAACTTCGAAGCTTCGAATTCTTTCGAAGGCTTCGAATCTTCGAAGTGGTAAAAAATAAGAACCCCTATATATATATACATTTATATCTTTTATATGTATATATATATATATATACAGGGTGTCCCAGACCACCCGTCCACCCCATTTAAAAGCTAGGGATGCGATTCTATCAAAAAATGTTGTAGACAAAAGTTGTATGGTTTTAAGGGGGACATAAAATGGTGTCATTAATTTGACCTTGAATAGTTACTTGAAGGTCACGTGAAGGTCACCTTTCATTTTTTAAATCGAAACCTCTATTTTTTATTAGATATTCTTCTAGCTTATCTCGAGAGCTTTCCAAAACACTATAATAAAGTATTTTTTCATTAAGTATTTTCCGAGTTATAAAGCTTGAAATAATTTCTTAATTTTACATAAACTGTAAAATATCTCGTAAAATATTCACTTTTCGATAACCTTACCTCAATACTTTTATGCACAGAATAATGAGAGGAATCAATTGGTGTAAAGAAAACACATAGTTATTTTTAAGAAAAAATATGTAATTGTTAGTTACAAATTGTATATTTTTTCTTAAAAACAACTATGTGTTTTCTTGACACCAATTGGTTTCTCTCATTATTCTTTGCATAAAAGTATTGAGGTAAGGTCATCGAAAAGTAAATATTTTACGAGATATTTTACAGTTTATGTAAAATTAAGAAATTACTTCAAGCTTTATAACTCGAAAAATATTTAATGAAAAAATACTTTATTATAGTGTTTTGGAAAGCTCTCGAGATAAGCTAGAAGAATATCTAATGAAAAATAGGGGTTTCGATTTAAAAAATGAAAGGTGACCTTCACGTGACCTTCAAGTAACTATTCAAGGTCAAATTAATGACACCATTTTATGTCCCCCTTAAAACCATACAACTTTTGTCTACAACATTTTTTGATAGAATCGCATCCCTAGCTTTTAAATGGGGTGGACGGGTGGTCTGGGACACCCTGTATATATATCTTAAAAAGGAAAAATTTCTTGGTGATTTTTAAACATTTACTACTCTTACTAACTTACTCTTTTATATAGAATTAAAATTTTTATCATTTAACACATTCATATTTATATAAGCAATATTGAACATTTGAAATTAAATATTAAATGAAGTTGTCTAATAATTAACAAAATTTTTGTATCATAAAAGGAAAATTTAAAACGTATATGTTATGAAGATCTAATAGCGTAGTGAGTAGAGTGAATGACTTGTAATCCAGCTCGACAAGGGTACCAGGTTCGAATCCCGACGGCCATCGATAGAAATTGTAAGTAGTATGTTAATTTAATGTAATTATCCATGTGCGTGTTAAATAGTAAAATTCTCAGGAATCACAAATATCTTGTAAAAAAAAATTCAATAATTAAAAAAAGTCAATACAATTTTTTTTTTGTATACTTTTTATCTAGCCCACGCTACCTAGTAGCTAGATAGCTTTTCTAAGCTCGCCACAAGACAATAATGTTTGTCCAGTAGCTAGGACTTTTGAGCGTTACATTACTCGCTAAGGGCTAGATAAAACTACTGGCTAAGGCCTAGATAAAACACAAATTGGCTAGCTAATGGCTGGGTACTGACGAGTTTCAATTTCCACTCGGATTGTTTCAGTCGGTTTTAACAGCTCATAATACACTATGCCGAGCTGGTCCCACCAAATACAGAGCATGATCTTGGAGCCATGAATATTCGGTTTGGCCGTCGACGTGGAAGCATGGCCGGGAACTCCCCATGATTTTCTTCGCTTGGGGTTATCGTAATGAACCCATTTTTCGTACCCAGTCACAATGCGATGCAGAAATCCCTTCCGTCTTTGCCTTTCAAGCAGCTGTTTACAAGCAAACAAACGCCGTTCAACATCTCTCGGCTTCAACTCGTACGGTACCCAATTTCCTTGCTTCTGAATCATTCCCATGGCTTTGAGGTGTTTTGAAATGGCTTGTTGAGTCACTCCCAACGATCGTGCCAATTCTTCTTGATTTTGACACGAGTCTTGATCAAGTAATGCCTCCAATTCTGCATCTTCGAAAACCTTCTCTCTTCCACCGCTATGCTGGTCTTCGACGTCAAAATCACCGTTCTTGAAGCGTTGAAACCACTCACGACACGTTCTTTCACTAATAGCGGCCTCACCATAAGTATTTGAGAGCATTCGAGCCTCAGCCGCAGATTTTTTCAAGACAAATGCATAAAGAAGCAATGAAAAAGCAAGACCAATTACTCCAACTTCTAGCAAAGTTTCTAAAAAAAAACCCCGAAGAATAACTATTCTTGCTTATGATTCTATATTAAGAAAATCATTTTTACTAATTGAGTGGTTCATTTTGCAATAACAGAATGTATTAATTGTTACATAAGTATATATGAAATATATGAATTTTTAAGTTTATTATGTTATGCAACAGTATACAAAATTAGTGAAATTTTTTATTTTATATAGTTTTTATATAGTTTACGAAAAAAATATGCGCTGTGAATAGAGAATATCTTTTTTGTTTTGTAATATAAAAGATTTAGTGGTAAATTATAAGTGCTAAATGTACCAATAAAAGTAGTTTTAATGACGTAACTACAGGATACTTTAATTATATTAAGATACGAAGGAAACGAAGTTACGTTATTTTTGGTACAAAGTATTATAAAATATCTGTGTTATGAGAATACCTTTTTATATTACTGTGTATAGAGAATATTTTCTATTTTGTTATAAAACTTTTAAGATGGTTCTAATAAACTCAATCAACTTATTATATGTTCTTGTATATAATGTAATCACAACAATCTTTAAAAAAAAAAAGAGCCAAGTATACGCATCACGAGAGAACGCGTTCAAAAAAGAATTCTTGTAAAAAATAATTTTAATATATGTTGAAAACTTTTGATAAAAGATTACTCAAATCTTTCCTAAAAAAGTAATGATATAAAAAAATTACGCCAACTATAAAAATGAGTATTTATGCAAATAAAAAAATTTAATACTTTATTATTACTCTTTGTATTATTAAGTAGACAAGTTGTAATAATATTAAGTAGACAGATTTGTACAAATATTTTAATACAAATAATTCAATACAAATAAATATTTTATACTAACACTTGGCGCTCCTAAACAGAACAGAGAGCGAGAGAGAGAGAGAGAGAGAGAGAGAGAGAGAGAGAGAGAGAGAAAGAGAGAAAGAAAGTGAAATTAAAACAGTCACATATTTATTCGATTTAGCAATGCCAATTCTGAAGTACAACTGTGTGCAACGTAATGTACGGTTTACACGGTTCGATTTACACCAAAGTTATAAACATCGATGTTATAACTATTGACATTAGATGCTGTGTAAACACTCTTTTACAACAAAGTTACTAATTGATGTAGTAACTTCGTCGTAAAAGAGTGTTTATATCGATGTTATAACTTCGACGTTAAATCGAGTCCTGTAAACGTAGTCAATGTATTCGTAATTTTTATCACATACAAAATGCTGCATTGCGTTGCACACAGTTGTACTTCATTGCACTTTTGCACGGTCATTTTTACCAAAAAAGATGGCAGTGACTTTTGGTTTCAACAAATGGCGTGGCGGCGCTGATAGACACTTAAGATGGACGTGACGTATTTCCGTCCTTCATTTTTACATGGAAGAGCGTAAAGTTAAGAAAGAAAATGTAAGTAATAATTTAATCATCTATCAATATAAAAACGATTGCCACGCAGCAAAAATTCATGCATACAAGCAACGTAGATTGCTTATCGCATTGTATTTTGTCGCATGACATCGTCTTGTGTGATAAAACCAGGTCCAGACTTGCATCATTTCTTTATAGTATATTACATCCATGTATCACGATCGGCTAAGTGTCGATGATCGTGATACATGATTGTAATATACTATGAAGAAATGATGAAAGTCTGGACCCGGCTCAAAACAGACAAATTCTATTTATACTAAATTTTAATATTTTACTTTTTAATATTTGTATTAAATTTTAATATTTCAGGATGATGGAAACGGACGATGAAGACATAATCCTTCAACTGGCAATGAAGGAGAAAGAGAAAGCCACACACCACAGCCAGCGCCACCGCCACCGCCACTGCTTCCGCCATCACCTCTGCCACCGCCACTGCAAACAGTCACCCCACCGCCGCCTCCACCACCGCCAGCAACACCGTCGGGGGCATCAATTTCGAGAGAATTGTGTAAGTCAAAACACAAAATGCTGTATTGCGTTAAAAAATTATTCCACATACCGATACACCATCATGCTTCTTGAAGTAATAATATAATTTCTTCTTACAGCTCGTAGGTGGAAAAGAGGCGGCAGAGGCCGCATCAAAAATTTAGGACGAGGTTGGAACCGTGGAGGCCGAGGCCGCGGCCATGGGCGAAATATTATCAACTAATATTTTTATTAAATCGATGATGCAAAAAATATTAGTTAAAAAATATTAAATAAGTAACATTTTATGAAATAAAATTCTTTTAGATTGATTTATTGCACCCATGGAGAGATAAGGAGGCTCATCTTATATGAGCGGATGTGTCAGATTATGGATACAACATGGTCAAAAAAGCTAGTTCGAAATTTTAGTATAGATGTCACTTCCGTTCCATGACTATTCTTCACGTACAATACGGTGTGAGAGTGTGAGTGTGTGTGTGGGTATTTTTCATATGTGTGTGTGTGTGTATTACGTATGAAAAATTTTATCCCGATTGGAGAGTTTATCGATCGTAGCGCCGCCGGTGTACATATTTTAAATTACCATTTTAACCAGATTTTGATGCCATGTTTTAAACTATTAGTTGAACCTCCTTATCTCTAGTCTCCATGATTGCACCTTAACTGAGTCTCCTGCCTTTTTCCGTTTCCGCGGTATGAGCGGCCGTGCCGCTCCTGACCACGCGAACTACATGCGCTCCCACAAGTCAATTTCAATGTGTGCGTGCGTGCGTGTTCCTTGCCAAATGTGACATTCAAACTTGCATAAGTTTGTAATAAGTATTGATGCTACGTTTTCTTGTGAATGTGATAATGATGTTTTTAAATTTGTTTAAATATGTATAAATTTTGACGTCATTAAATATTTTTGAGTTAATGGACTTATAAGATTAGTATGAATGTTCGTGAATGGTTCATAATTTATTTATAATCTCATAAATTCCATTATCTAAAACAGATTATTATTTTTATACCGTACAATCATTTTCTTTGCCAGTAGAAATTAAAACTCAAATGAAAGGAGACTAGTTGACGTCAAACTGGCATATATAATTGGTGAGCTACGAGCCGACTTGGTTTGTCAGACTTACACCGCAGTGATTCACCAATTTTTTGAAATCTAAATTCGATTTCCATTTAGGGATAAATAGATCTAAACTTATAAGATGAAGAATTTATTGCGAAAAATATTACCTCAGCCAGGATTCGAACCTGGAACTCCCTCATTCCGTGCGGGTGTCATACCAATTCGACCACCGAGGCATGTGATAATATTTATCGCAATAATAAGTATACTAAGAGAGACGCTTTCTCAGGTAGCGCCTAAGATTATTATTTTATTTTAATATTATTTTCTATAATATAAATCAGTAAGTATTATGTATTGTGCAATACTTACTATAGTTTTTCATTTTTTTGATGCAACTGTTTTCTTACTACAGTTAAATTAAAAATTCTAAAATTTTTCTATCGTTTTTAAATAGAATTTCACTTTACATATTAGGTATTTTTAGTAAAACAGTTATATTTTTCATCCATAAATCATTACAATATGTCCATTTCTTGCAACCTGGTTTGAATTTGTGAATTCTGAAAATACATATTATAAAATTTATATTATTATCAAATACTTTTGTAAGTAATAGTATCTGTTTTATCCAAGTTTCCACAATGGCGTTCTAAGTTTATTCGTTGATATGCAATTTGTAGCATATTTGCAGAATATTTGTAGCATATTTTTTAATACCTTATTCCAACCTGGTTTGAATTTATGAATCTGAAAATACATATTATAAAATTTAATTTAAAATTACACGTATTATAAAATACTTCATCATTGTAAGTAATATGTAAGTATTACATGCTTTCTCCAAGTCTCCACGACGGCGCACAGTGGGAAATCGAGGCGCTGCCTTCATTCAAAAATCGGTGCCGGGGGTCAAATCTGATCGAATCGGGTTGATTTTTTTTTTTAAATTCTTGTGAGAGTTTATACTTTAATGTTCCACTGCCTAAATTACGAAATATGTAATTGAAAAGAAGGAAAATTCTATTATCTTTGCAACATACAAATTGCAGCTATTTGCGAACAGTTCACTGTGCCATTTCAGTATATTTCAACTAATAGATTTTCATTTAAATTATCATCCTAATGTTTTTAGAGACCCTGATGATGAATCTGAAGTCAGATATCCAAAAATTCAAAATGGCGGATCCAATATGGCGGACGAATTTCGAAAAAAAGGAGACACAGGTGTAGTGTCTCGGCCAAAAATGTGATGTTTTTCCCCTTTAATTTGTATTTTTTAGCAGTTTTTGGTGTTATCTTAAAAATTTGAGCTAATCTGACAATTCTGACTTTATTAATAAATTAATGTTCAATTGTGTAGTTCTGAAGAAGTCAATTGAACGTCGAAACGCCAAGGAACATTAAACAATATTGTTTTAATTATCACCTGACACGGAATGATCGATAAATAATTATTCGTTTCTCAAGTAAGTTGGAATTATGAATATGTACTTTGGAGAACGAATTTCTAAATTATTATTTATGAGAAAATAAAATACATAGATTATGTAAAATACATGTTTAGATGTTTTACAGTCGTTGATTATGTATTTAAAACGAGAAATCTAAACTTTCAAATATCGGATGTAATGTGGAGAATGTATACGAGATTCATTGTTTGAGTTTCTAAAAATTTTAACGGCTTATTAAAACAAGAATCGTAATGTTAAATCATCAAAAAGACGCTACGTGAAAAACCGACAAGAATAATGTACTGTTGGTGTTGGCTTCTCCAAGTTCCAAATTCTTGACATTTTATGCTTTTTGAACAAAACGTTTTATTTTACAACGAATAGGAACTACCATACCCGATGAAATGCAGGATCTGCAACACGGAAAATTCTAACTACAATTTCTATCTGATGATAATTTAAATGAAAATCTATTAGTTGAAATATACTGAAATGGCACAGTGAACTGTTCGCAAATAGCTGCAATTTGTATGTTGCAAAGATAATAGAATTTTCCTTTTTTTCAATTACATATTTCGTAATTTAGGCAGTGGAACATTAAAGTATAAACTCTCACAAGAATTTAAAAAAAAAAATCAACCCGATTCGATCAGATTTGACCCCCGGCACCGATTTTTGAATGAAGGCAGTGCCTCGATTTCCCACTGTGCGGCGTTCTAAGTTTATTTGATATGCAATTTGTAGCATATTTGATAATACATTATCAATATTCTCTAATATAGTGACAGCCTTTTCAAAGTTATCCTTCCTCAAAGATGGCCCATTGCAAATGCAAGTTTGGTTTTTTCAGGTTTTTTGAGGATGATGACACCATCTCAAATATATTGTGTCTCTTGATAATACACCATCTCGAATCTTTTCTGTGTTATCTCCTTTCAGCGATTCCAAATAGTGTACAAACTACAAAAAAATAGAAATCATTTATATCATATAGCACAATTTTTAATTGTACTTTTTGTATTATAACATAAAATACTATTATTAAACGAAATAAAATGTAATACATACAGGATAAAAATGCTGAGAGACAAGATAAGATGCAGTAAGCAATTAACATTACTTACCGCATTGTTTCTTGTTACGCAATCATTTTCATATCCTGTATATAAAAGAAGACATTAAAATAATAAACTATAAAATTGAATATTTCTTTGCTTATCTCGTTTCTTAAGTCGCTATTTTTTACTGTCACCGCTAATAACCTAACTATCGTTTATCGCCGTCACTCACTGTCGATCGATTACACAGCCACACAAAAAAAAAAAAATTTCGACGCAGATGGTGAGATTATGATTACTATATGTTTTTCGGGTCGCTGAATCCGAATCCGAGGTCAGTTTTACTCCTGCACGTCAGGGTTTTGACATAACCTCAAAAAACATAGTAAATTTGAATTTTCTAAACATAAATAAAAAGCAAATAACAGATTTGTAGTATTTTAATCATTTTCTTTTTTCGAACTATATCGAGTTCTTTTCTCCTCAAAAGATCGATGCAATGTTTTACGTTTTCTACCTTCCTTCGGTAAGTCTCTTTTCATATTCCAGCAGAAATCTGCCATCATATGTTCGTCCCATTTTCCCTGATAGCGAGTTTCCATAACTTTTATGTCTTGATGAAAACGTTCCCCTTGTTCTTCGTAAAATCTCCTAGGTTGTTGGGGAATTCGTCAAGATGTGAGTGCAAAAAATGTAATTTCAAATTCATCAAACAACCTAGTTTTTCGAAGTTTTTTACCATATTATTAAAGCTTTAACGAACTGCTTCATCAGACCAAGCTTTATGTGAAGGGGAGGGATGAGAATTTTTGATGGATCTACTAACGACTTGTGAATGATGTTATATGAACCAGTGGTCAACGATGCTCTTACAGGCCAATTTCTTTGTTCGTAATGCTTTGCTCTATTTTTCATACTGTGGACTTTTGTATTTCCCAAAAATTGTGTACCACGTCTTTGAAACTAAGCCAAGCTTTTTCTCCATCCGTTCATTATACTAAAATTTTCATCTTTGAACAGCTTGCGAATTTGGTCCATCAAATGCCTTCCTTCACTTTTTGCCTCAGAAAGTTTTGAAACTTCGATTGGAGATATAGAAAACATTTACCTGTTCTATCTAAGCTTTGTGAACACCTTCATCAGACCAAGCTTTTATGTGAAGGGGAGGGATGAGAATTTTTGATGGATCTACTAACGACTTGTGAATGATGTTATATGAACCAGTGGTCAACGATGCTCTTACAGGCCAATTTCTTTGTTCGTAATGCTTTGCTCTATCTCTACTATCCCACAAACATAAATAGCAAGGATATTTAGTAAATCCTGATTGTTGTCCGAGTAACATTGATATGATTTTCAAATCTCCGCAAATCTGCCATAAGTGCTTATTATAGTCTATTTTTCAATAGAATTTGCATGTTATCGTACTTCTCTTGCATGATAGTTGAGTGTGCGATCGGAACTGGAGCATAAACATTTGTATTGTGGAGTAAAACTGCTTTGATACTTTGTTTAGACGAATCTATGAAAAGTCGCCAATCAGTGGCTTTATA
Organism: Crematogaster levior; assembly: GCA_901521435.1. NCBI lineage: Eukaryota > Metazoa > Arthropoda > Insecta > Hymenoptera > Formicidae > Crematogaster > Crematogaster levior. The sequence continues at coordinate 262,198 of CABEGB010000718.1, forward strand.
ACAATTCGCCTTCAATGCATTGATAAGACCTTCAACATCAGTGCAAAATACGAGTGATAACTTTTCATCTTTACTGAAGAATTTTAGAAACTCTTTTTCACGGTTACGGTACACAGAAATCTTAGTTTTTGGTTCTAAAACATTTTTCGCTTTGAGAAATGAAGCTAAGTGCTCGGAACCATCTTTTGGTAAACCTAGTTCTCGAATAAGATCATTCAATTCCAACTGTGAAATCAATGACGGGACTGGTGGTTTTTTGTCATGAGCTGCATACTCCGTATCACTGTCATTGTTGTCATCGCTCTCAGATTCATTTGTTTCAGAGAACTGTTCATCAATGTCCATCGGCTGAGTGTCTTTACATACGCGGTTACATTTAGTTTTCAACGTATTGTTTTCAATTAAAACTGGAGCAATCACACATGTAGTGCTTTTATATACAATTTTCTGCTTGTTTTTCTTACTGAAACCTTTTATTTGATTTAAACAAAAGTAACATTCTTCCTTATTAGTAGGACTTTGCCAAATGGCTGGACTAGAGTACTTAATACAATCTTTGTTTTGATCTTTTTTCCATCGAGTGAGCATTCTTTTACAACAATCACAAATAATATGTGGAACCCAGTTGCTAAGCTGATCCATCTTTAACTTGAAGATTTTTCATGCAGCGCTGAGGCGTATATCGACATCAGCTGGTTTTCTTAAATGGCACTTCCCCCTTTTTATGTGGCAGAAAGCATCATGATCCATGGACAGTCATGATGCTTTTCTGGCTCCATATGTCTTAAATTCGAAATAGTAACTAAGAAAAACTACAGACCCAGATCGTACTACGTATCGAAAAATCTTCAGGATAGAATAGTCAACTTAACTGAGTTCAACCGAGCTTGATTGTTAACAAAAATAACATCGATGAAAAAGATCAAAACAGATTAGCTATTCCTTCTTTAACTTTCATTGACGAGAATCTCTACTGTAATAAAGGAAGGAGGGTGACGCTTTTGTTCCAAAATCGTAAAAGGTTTCGTGAGCTGAAGCGAAAAACCCGGCTGTATAAGTCGCCATCTGTGTTAACTCCATTTTAATTGTCGTTGAAGCTTAAATGCTCCAGCCATCGCTCTTGAACGCTTTCGGCACCGTGGTTTCGATGAACGATTCTCTGAGAAATTTCAATGATCTGGTGACAGCTGTGTGACGGT